>MQUG01000976.1:0-48096 GCA_007213375.1 Steinernema feltiae | reverse complement strand
CACGTTGTGCGAGGAGACCACGTGACATGATTTGTATCACATCGAGACGTGTCTCCTTTCCTCTTGTGCTTCGCGAGTCTTCCATGTTTTCCGATTTTGTAACGATCCGCCTGAGGTGGCAAGTACAGCGAGCGTGTCGTCTGACGGTTGTTTGGGGTGCTTTGTTGGAGGTTTCGTGCCCTCTCGCTTGATTCTGATGGCGTGAGCGTTCTTTCCTACCTGAATTTGCTCTTAATTCACAGATTTGTGTCCGTTTTGCCCATAAACAGAGAAAAGTGTTCATTTGTCGGCGCGCGTTCGATCGTCCTCCTTCATTGTTCTCCGACATATTTGTAAACTCCGAGAAGAATGCAATTTCCTATCGGTTGTGCACATTATTGATTGTCAAATTGTAGGTTCATGCAATAAGGACGATTTAATCTATGCTGACCCGTTGAAAAGATACCGAAACCACAACACGCTTGCTACTGTATCCGCTGAAATCGTACGTCCTGGATCGAATCGCCGGCTAGGATTCTCGGGCCAGGCAGTTTGGAATACGCTCGGGCATCGAAATCGCTGTCTTCTCCCAGCAGCGCCCTCCTCCGGACCGTTTCGTAGAGACAGAAATAGGCCGCTGGCTGAACATCAAAGTAGAGCTTGTGAGCGACAAGAGCAGGTTGAACGAGGAGGTCGCGGAGGTCTTTCACGCCGTAGGCGCACGAAGCTGCAACGAATTTTCCTGCAAAGCGAGGGGATTGCCACTGGTCCATGCGCGAGTTGACTCACCATTGCAGATGTCGCCTCCGAAACTCCACGTTTGATGTCTTGAAATGTAGTAGTTATCTGGAGCCTTCATCTTCCTCTCGTCTGGCGGAGAATCGGTGGTTGTTTCGTTGTCTTCGCTGGTGATTTGCGCTTTGCCTTCTCCATTCGGATCCGATTGTACCAGGCTTGCGCGTCAAAGCCTCCAGGCATTGGAATCTCTAAACTCCTCTATTTGGGCGATCTGACTTGATATTAGCGTTGCCTTTGGGATTCCCCGCAATCGTCGTCCAGAACGACTCATCCGGACAGTAGGTCTTCGATAGGTACTCGTAGACCGCATGAACCTTCTCGTCACGCACCATAAAGTCGGCGGATTCGCGGCTGAACGTGGCGGAGAGGCTCGATTTCCATAGCGGCACGGGAGGCTTCTCTCTTTGCTTGAAATCGCGTTAATTGGAAGAGAATGAATGATTGGGCTTACCTCCTTCAGTCGATCGTTCTGAAACTTGGCGACTTCCGCGTTGAAGGATCCGTTCAGCTGTTTGAAGATGCGGACCATCTCGAGATTCGTTCGCAGGGGGAGATCGACGCCGCTTAGGTACTAAAATGCAACGATTTGAAGGATATCGCGATGGTAAATGTGAGGCGGATCTGATTCTTGAATCTCCCTTATTCTGAGGCTCTGCGGGTGAGCGATAGCGGTCTGTGAATGCGATCAACCTGGCCTCCCTTACCTGAAAATACTTCCAGTCGCTCTGCAAAGCCGATAGGTACTTGACGCAGCCGTAAACAGCGCGAACTATCGAAAATCCGCACCATTCGATCTTGTTCACGTACTGAAACCGCCGTTTCACCGTCTACCAACTACAGTACTCACCTTCACGTGGATATTAGGGAAGCACTCGTCCAGCAAATCCATTTTTTCTTTAAATTCCTTGCTGGCGCCGTCGTCTACAGCCAGGCAGAACTGATTCTGTGGCTGATAGATCGCGCTGAGCAGGAAAAACACCTGCGTTGGCTCCTTGTGCACCAGCATCCCGTAAGCCAGCGGGAATTCCGCTTCTTCCACGCTGAATGCGCGGCCAGGGAACGAGAATACATCTCTTATTGCCTTGCATCTGCAAGCACTCGGTGAGTACTGTACTACAGTCAAGTTTACCCGCTTGTTGTTCGACGCGCCGATGAAATCCATCCACGAGGCACTCGAGGAGTCGAACGTCCATTTTTCGGCTTTTTCAATCGCGATTGAGTCGTTCTCGACCACTTTCTGCACTCCACTTCATCCCGGAAACGTTCCACAGTGAAGAGCGTGTTGTCGAGCTTCGTCAACTGGAGAGTTCGATTCAGGAGGTCGATTGTTGCGCTTGTCGTCGGCTGCGGATCTGCGGCGTATTTGAAGAGGTTTAAGCCGAATCTGCAAACCCCATTCCCCATTCATAGCCCCTTTTTCCTGCCTCCCCAACGAACCTGTGCTTGCTGATATAGACGACTTGGACCAGAAATAGCGCGCAGAGCAGGATCGCAACTTTGAAGCGTCGATTCAGCTTGACCGCCGCGGGCATAACTGGAAAGCAGCCGTCCTAGAAATTGGCCTATTTCCGTCCTCGTCGCTCCGAAGGAGGAGTACACGCGAGTAATGCATAAATTATGAACGCGGGAAACTGAGAAGAAACAAACATCGATCATCGGCCTCTTTAGGCTTCTTAATAAGCGTCGAGAGGAGCGGCGCCTGCGCGAGTGAGCGGGGCGATGGACGACACAAACAGGTGGCGACGCCATAGGTAATGAGCGAGAGGCAGCGCAGCAGCACTCGCCGCTGTCATGGATATTGACCGCCGCTGTCGAGGAGGAGCCAAGGGTGAGGAGGGCGGCAAGTTAATGAGTGTTGTTCATTAGAACTGAATTAGAGGAGCGGTTGAGCAGGCAAAACAGCCTTAAATAATCAAGTATTTGGTGCTGTTGAAACAAAGCTTTCAAGATGTTACGTTTTGTATAAGGTGATCATTAGATCGCATCGATCGCAATGCTGAACGCTCTGTTGAATGCACGCTTAACTGACAGATTCTGAGGCTTATTGAACCGAGTTCAACTTGAGAATAACTGTAAGTTGTCGTTAGAAAAAACGTTGAAATTGAGGTTGAAATTCTCAAGCACTTTTCACTTCAAATAGTTCAAAAGCACAACGATATCTGGAAATTGCGCCTTAATCCAAAGCTCTCGCTTGGATGCTTTGGATTGATAAGTTGGATCATTTGAACTGACCAAATTCACCAAGTTTACAACAAGCGCAAGGACCGACCGCTGAAACCCAGAGCGAAACAGATATAGTGATGCGATGAGATGTTGGTGACGTAAAACAGCAGTAAATGAGTGCGGAAGCACTAGGAGCGCGGTCGCAGGAAGGCTTCGGCAACAAGGACACAAGATTTTGTTTTCCAGAGATACAATTTTAGGATTTGGATTTTCTTTGCCTGCAATCAATTATTTGTAGGCAAATGATTTTCGCAAGGAATAAGAGGCTCTCATCCGTCATTCATGGATTAAAATACCCGCACGAAGCCTGAGGACAAGAGAAACCGAGAGAGCGGCAAAAACCGGCTAAAATTGAATCATTCAGCCCACGCTATGCACAAACATGGATCCACCAATTTTGAGTTTAATCGACATTTGCGGACCTTTTTCAGCAGCTTTTCTTTTTGAAAAAGGTAGCGGCGCTTGTGTGCAAACGTTCCAGAGGGTTTGAAGGTTCGATTTGAAGGAGATAATAAACAAAAGCGCAGCACACCCTACATTATCGTTTGACGGTCATTTGACGTGTGCCAAAATCAATGAAAACTGGCGTCAATTGTGACGTCAATAACTCTTCTAGCACCTTGAACACCTTGAGGACTTTTGGCAACTGGCTTGTAAAATTGCAAAATATTTCAAATTCCCTCAAAATCTGGTTCTTTTGACTAAAAATCGCAATTTCACACTCATCCGCAGCGACATCAATGAACACAACAAAGAGATTGTGAGCGTCAATCGCCGCAACGGATTTATTCAAATCTCATTTGAATACTACGTGCCACACGAATCAAAAACGCTTCGACTACCTGGAAAACACGTTGTTTCTCACGGCTGCTCGCCTACAGATCCATTATAGTCCTGAACATCAGAAAGCAATTAAGTTATAGTGTTATAGTGATTTGAAAGATTAGCACGGTGATTTGGAAGCCACAGAGTTGAAAATCTCCTTCGGTGTTGTTGGTGGGAATGAGAGAAAACAGCTAAAGAAACCCGAGGGGATTACGCTAGAGCGATTACGGGGATTAGCCGCGCGATTCTCGTAGTTCTCGTAAACCAACAGACATAAGAAGCTCATTCATTAACCGCTGCAAACAACCACAGAACCATGGGATGATGGCCAATTGTATCCAAAGAGTACAAGGATTATGTGGGAAAAACGGCGCAATTGGAATTTTGCAGAAAATGGTCCAAATCAGGATTGAGCTAAATTCCAATCGATTTTTTGCCGTTTTTCAGTCAAATAGCCACACTTCTGTGTTTCCACGGCCGTTCTAGACCAATTAGAGGTCGCGAAGAACGCTCATGTCACTTAGAATCACTCGAAACGGTAGAATATAGTTAGATTGGGCAATACATGCCTCTGCAAAAAATGGATTAAATCATGATTGAAGTCAATTCCGAGATTGCGAACACATCGCATGTGTGCAGCAATCAACTGCGGAACCAGCAACTTTAGGCCATAACTTTGTAGAAGGTGCGAATTAGAGGGTTTCGGTCCTAAGGCACACATGAGCAAAAACATATGAAATCAACGCAATCCACACATTGCCTAGGCTTTGTAGGTAGCTCAGGCTTTGCGCCAAACTCAAATGAGACCTAGTTTAGGGTGCAATGCCTAGTTTTTTTTGGCTTCACAGGCTTCACAGGCCTAATTTCTATTGACGTCTATCTATCGCCGTTTATTAGGACCCCCGACGAGCTGGTCATACACAGAGTGAATAGACAAACTGAAATACTGGCCTAGAAGCTGCGATGAAAACGCTGAAGAGAGAAATCGAAGAGAATTCCCAATTTTTGGGCCTGTTTTGTCTTCTGAAATCACAGACTCACACGCTTCGTCACGCTAACGACCAACGACGATCAGAAAAACATTCAGCGACACCCGAGCGGCCAGGATCACTTTGTTTGGGGCGCGACTGCAGCCGCCAGCGCTTAATGTAAACATTCATTATTACTCAGCTGCTGCGCAAGGCGTCAGTCTTTGTTTATTGCACTGTTTGACAGGCCGCTGGGCAACTAGGACAGAGCTGTTTGAGTGCAACGCCTAAAATCACAAAAATGATCAGAGTTTATAGTAAAAAGAGGCAATTTTTTGCAACAAACAAGACGCAGCTGGCGTCAGCTAATTGATTTAACCAACAGAATGTGTTGGGAAGGTCTGCCCGAATATGAGCAGCCCTGACGCTGTCAACACTGAAAAATACAAATGCCAACGAAGCATTGAGCGCAAATCTGGTTTTTATCCCTTGTTTTTATTTGAATTTACGAGTGTTGACTTGATCGACTGCGATAGTCGATTTTTGAACTCAAATATGGTCAAAGTCTGCGTGTGCTCGGCCTGGAGATGGCGGATTTGGATTAGAAAGGCGGATATTAAATGGGAGATTTTAACAGGATGAGGCGGAATGACAGTTCTTTGATCGTCAGGAGTGGAAACGGAGAATTGAGATCAACAAGATCAATTGTTTCCCCGGTTACGATACCTCTTCGATTAATCAAAGAATAGCCCAATTCAACCCTCAAACTTTATGAAATTCGCACTTTGAAACACTTTCAAGTCAGAAATCTATGAAATTCAAATTTATGACCAGTTAATCAGAGAAATTTTTGCAGAATTATTGTTTCTGAGTGAAGACGGAAGTCAGCGATCAACGCGTTTCTGTCATTTCGGATTTCTCGTCATAAACTCAAATTCGGAGTCATAAACTCAAATTTTACTTACCGGATTACCGGTTTCCGACTCAGTTTACGCTTGCTATGGACTCTTGAAAGAACAACCCGATTCCACCCGCAAACAGTGATGAAATTCACAGTTTGAAATGCTCAGAAATTCGGATTTTTGACCAGACGAGTTCCGTCTCAAACGCTGCTGATCGGCATCATGATTTCTGGCCCCTATCATCATCAAGCTTGACAAAGCCTATTGAGGCCTACTGCTCTTTTTCAAAATCAGACTTTTGAATATTTGAAAAGATTGACTAGTTATTGACCTCCAAATCTCTAATCTGAATAATCAGTTTATCAGAGTTCCTTCTGTAGAGATGAAGACTTTCAAAAGCAAAACCACGCTCCACAGATCGGAGAGATGCTCTTCAAGATAACCTTTTTAGAGATAAAAACCGCTCAAACCGGTATACAAGTTCTGTGATGACCCTGAGCTCATCGAGCATCACTCTCGTCATGTAATGAACTTGATTAGCGGGCAAATGATTTTATCTTAATGTGATTTCTCTGAGAAATTGAAAAAAAGGTCCTTTATTCATAATTTCCCTCCAACATCCATCTTTCCACCAACAGTTCTCCCTCCGCTCTCGTCATCTTCAGTCGAAACAACAATTCTACACCTTCTCAACACTCTTCCCCGCTTCGCAGAGCAGAGCTTCATCGCTGCCTTCTGAAGCTCAACGCCATCGCTTCCCACGAGAGTCGCTGAATCACTCTGTTTATAGTGTCTGAAATGTAGGTCAGAGCGGAACAAAAACAAGCCACAATAACTCACCTATAACACAACAACAGCAGGGCGAAAATTAGAATAAAATAGAGATTGACGAGCGCACCGCGCACCCACATTGAAAGTTCGAATCGGCGATCGATGGCCGATGGGATGCTCCGAAGTGTCGTCAACGGCAACTGACTCGCAAATCGCGCGAAAAGCGACCGATCGCGTGCTCTGATATGACGTGGTGGGAGGTTGTAGTGGAAGTGGAGGTGGTGGCGGTGTGCAGAGAAAGGCAAAGTGCAGGCCTAATCGAGAAAATTCTAATTACCTTTGTTAGACCGAACGGAGGACGTTTACCAAGAAACTAAGTTGATCTGGAGTTGAGCCTAATTCATGTCTTTGACTACCGTATACATGGAGTTCGTATGGCTGATTATGAGAGAAGCTCAGCGAGTGTGATCGTATTTACGGTCCCGGCACGACTTTCTAGCAGCAATTATTCTGGAAACCTCAAAAAGCAAACTTTCAGAGAATACGAATGCAGAGTGCATGCCTAATCAACCACCTCCTTGTGAACTTTGCTCTTCGACCGAACGTAATACATTTATTAATCCAATTTTACACGCAGGTGACACATCAAGCTGATTCTCACTGCTGATTCGAGTCTGATCCCCGCTCGTTGATAACCAAGTTGAGTTTTCGGGGTCCCGGCGCGAAAATCGAGAAAATTCGCATTACCTTTGTTCTTGTGCCGAACGGAGGATATTTACTAGGAAACTGTGTTAATTTTGAGCTGAGACTAATTCTGAAATATCTTAGACTACCGTATCCTTACAGATACCATTGCGAAGCAACTTCTGGACATTTGTGGCGAGACCGTAAAGAACGATCTAGCTGCCTCAGCTCAGGCAGTCTCGCCACGAATGCCCAGAAGTTGCTTCGCAATGGTAAAAACCACAAAAAAACCAAGTGCACACAAATGCAAACTACAAGGCTAATCGAATAATTTCTTTGCTCTCCGACCGAACATAATACATTTATTAATTCAATTGTACATTCAGATTACACATGAACGGAAAATTCACGATTCTCACGATTTACTTGAGGCTATTCTTGAAATCCATGCGATATCGAATTTATTTAAGAAAATAAATTGAGTCCGCATCTGCTGAGGTCTCGACACGAAAATCGTACATTTTGTCACGGCAAGAATCAGTTGAACTGACAATGATCGTTGGCCTGAGTAGTTTTCTGACATTCCTAGGCTACCGTATTCTAATTTACGCATTTTAGAGATTCCGCTGGTCCCGACACGAAATTCCCAAAAAGTTCAACTCTATTTTTAAACCAGCGTTGGCGTTCCCTCTGACAAAGTACGCGTCCAATCGAATTGTCGGACTCCGACCGAACATGATACATTTATTAATTCAATATTTACACACGCAACGAGTTTCACGGTTGACTTGAGCTGCTTGTCGAGGGTTCCATTACGGTAATCAACGTTTCGGTCGTCTCGGACGATGACATTTGTCTGTCTCTGAAATGCATCCATTAACTACCGTATACCGCAGGCAATCAATCCCTACTTCAACTCGATGACATCCGCCCTCCGGATCCGATTGTCCGGCGCCGATCCTCCCGAGATCGAGTAGACCACTTCGTCCAGATCGGCGTCGTCCTCAAAGTCCCAATCGTCGAGGTCGGGGCCGATCCAGCGATCGTATTTGCGCGCTCTCGGCACGAAAACGTAGCAGCTGAACTCGCTGCCGTAGCAGAAAACGACCAGCGCGGCGGCGATGATGAGCACAAAGGCGAAGAGGAAGAGGGTCTGCATCGACGACCAGCCATCGTCCACTGGCATTTCGGGGAAGGCGACTGAAACGAGGTGATAAGGTTTTACGATGGTGGAAAGACCGAAGTTTGAGAGCGAATTTGGTTGGTTACTGAAGCTGGAAAGGTGCCCAAAGGGTGGGAATTGGCGCTGATTGGCTGAAGATTGAATCGTTTGCGACGATTTCCGCTTTTTGGGTTAGTCATAAGCCAGGATGTCCCTTTTGGAAAGGGTGAATTTTAGAGGTTTGGCGCTGTGTTTTTTTAAATTTGGATACGGTACTTTGTGAAAACAGAACACAATAGAGACGACACCACCGGGCGCCCAACTCAGACAGCACTCGCGTCAGACAAAGACACTACCAATAAGCCACCGCGCGCTTATTTTGGAGACGTTGAAATGAGGATACATGCCAGGAGTCTCATTTTGCGATGAAGCAGTTGTTTGGTGCTGAAAAACAACGCCAACCAACATTGGAGTTTGAATGAGTCATAATGGAGAAAGGACATTTAAAAGAATTGAAGTTACGGATTCGGAGTCCGTGCGGCGAAGCTCTGTATACTTAAGGCCGCGTAAACAACCTTTAGAGAACGGAATTTGCTAATTTGCGTGTTCTGTATTCCAAATAGACTAATTTGGTCTAAAGGCTCGAGATTAGACGCCGCGCTACCTATTTTGTATTACTTAAGCGGCATTGTCGAGGCATCGTAGCTCACATCAATGATAGTGGGTCAGGTCAGACTATCGCTCTGCGGGCGTCAAGGACGCTGATCGTACGTCAGAGAAGAACGGACATCAAAGAGAACCTCTACCATCTACAGTAATCAACAGAAGCTGGCATCTCTGCTCCGCCGTTTCGTCTCTACTGTGGAATGACTCACATTGTGAATCAGACGTTGTCAAGCTCGCGCCCTGTGATCCGATATCACTCAGGGCCTTCAAATAACGTCGCCAGAATTGATTATCCAACACACACCAAGCGGAAACCCCACCTTAGGCTCTAATTCTTAACTATTTCACCACCATTGACAAAAAATTTAGCTTTTAAAGCTTTTAAAAACGGAATCTTCTGGAATTTTAGCCTACAAACATACAAACGCCTCAAACTTACGGTACATACCGACGATTAACGGGATTTCCTTGGTCAAATGAACAAAAAAGAACTCAAACTGCGACACTTTCACTCACTCACGACTCACTGACTTTGGTTCCTGTTTTCGATCGCCGTCAAACACGCCTGACTGACGCCCACACGTCTCCGAACAACAGCCGCGAGAACCCAAAAGCTTTATTTGTTCGCTCTGACGTAAACGGATACGAAAGGTCGACTTACTGTACATTGTGCGCGGATTGAACGAGGCGCCGTGTAGGCTGGGAATAACAGAGCAGTGCGCCTAAGTCGGTCACTAACAAGACACCTGCGTATTCGTAGATTCCACAACTCAAAGGGCGCTTTCAACAAAAGAGACCGCGTTTTCGCAGGAACTTATGGACAGGTGAGTGAGTTCTGGGCGTAAACAGACTCAAATGGCGCTTGTTAGCAAGAGTCGCCCTGAAAGACGTCCTTTGGGCGCATGAGCGGCAAATTTGAGCAAACAGGGTAGAAATGTCGCATGTTCGGATGCATTTTTCAAAGGGGAATTTCAAAAGGGAATCCAAACTTTGCCGATTTTGAGAAGAACATCGAAATCTGTTTCTGGCAAGAATTTTTTAGGCAGGTGAAAGTCCAGGTGAATAGGATGCTTCCTGGTCGAGATTTCCGAAAAACAAAGTTCTCTGGCTGTTTTCACGTTGGCTTGGTCGCTATTCGTCGTGAATTCACCGAATTCTGTGCTGTTTTCGCGGTGCAGCGTCATAATAAGCTATTTTATAGCTAGAAACAAGCTACGCGAGCCACCGAGGCTCAAGAACGTACCAGAAAACTTTGTTTTTTAACGTTCTCGGCTAATTCATGTCAAACACAGGTTTTAATCACAGGAAAAGAGAAGTCGACAAACATCAAGCGTGGGATTTGCCGTTGAGAAAGACAGACACCTTGTAAACACCCGAACGTGCGACATTTTTACCTTTTTGGGCATTTCGAATAAAGAGAATGATCTGAAGAAACGTTCCGAACAACTGTAAACTTTCCCAAAATGCGCAAAAACCCACCTGAACTCTTAGGAAGGCGATTAGAATTTGTGATTTATCGAAAAAAGCTCGAAAAACCCAGTGCTAAATCTAAAAAATGACTAAATCGAGCCCAGTTTTTCAAAAATGGCGGTGGGCACGAAGTTTCCACTGAATTCTTAATTCATTTACATAAGTTGACCGTCAAAATGACGCTGATGGCGCCGATGACGACGATTTTATGTCCAAGTTCTCAGGATTGGTGATACCGCGACCCAGCCTTTCAAAATAAACAGTTTACACGGAACTCTTAATTCTGAGCCTGACGCTCTATATCCCTGTGAAATAATCCGTTGTATTAATAATTTTTGGTCAATTTTCACACCAATTTTCAATTACCAAAAGGTCATTTCGGTATAGTGATTCAAAACTGCTTCTCAAATCATGCAGAAAGCAAGTACGTAGCTGTAAACATGCTGATAACAAAGAATCAGAGCTCAGTTTTCTCAATGAAAAAGTGCAGAGAAGTCGCGCACGTTAGTCGCTTTCAACAAATGTGTTTTCCTCTTTTTAATCGGCTAATTTCAGCGGGCAGAGTGACTTTCAGACCAAAAACCAGCCCTGCAGGCGCGGCAAACCAATTCACAAATAACAAAAATGCCGTTGAAGCTCTCAGGTCTTTAGGCGGTCAACTTGGCGCTAGGAGTCACAGTATGAATAGCCAAGAGCGAAGCTTCAGCGCATTACGACCAGGCATCAAGTTAGCCAGGTACCAAATTTTAGGCGCCAAGTTGTCCTGCTAAACTGTGGCTTCTCAAATAACCACCAACAGTCAGGTTAAGGAATATTTGGTCAATTCTTGAGCGCGAAACTAGATTCGCTGTCTGGTTTGAGGACATCTGAGAGCCTCTTGCGCATTGCTTGTGAGTCACTTCAAAGTACAGAGTGTTCTGAAGCGCGTATCACATCAAGAGCTCGTTTGCTCAATCCTTCCGCTCCTTTTGTCGTTCGCAGAGTGAACTCAAAGTGCGTTGAGCAAGACGTCAAAGTCAATCTTCTGAGCCCATTTCCATGTTTATGTCTTTCAATTTGAAATCAAATCATAAAGGTTTACACTAGAGCATTTAGCACTAGAGCATGAGCACTGAAACCCCTACCGTAAGCCCTGATCTGGGCCAATTTCACGTTTCTGGTTCCGTAGGTCATTTCATTCTGTTTTGACCGAGTTTGACATGAATTTGCAATAAAAAAACATAATTTTTCAATCATTTTCAAGTGCATAAAACGCTAGTGGCGCCTCACCAAATACCTGTGCACGTAGCGCTTGGCACTGTTAGGTATCTAACCTGGCGCGCGGTTCGAAACCTGGTAAGCCAGAAAACTGGGCTAAAAGACTAAGGCAGTCAGCCTAAGCTGAGCCTAGCGCGCATCCATCAGTCTCCGCGTCATTCGAAGAATCTCCACGCCCAGAAAAACCTCATTTGGATCCCACCGTTTTGCTCTCTATCTTTGGAGTGACACACATGAACAAAATCGGCTCCTTAGCAATTACCAAACACTCATCCTATGCTGCTCTAAGTACAAAAAAAACGCTGAAAATAGCGTTTCAAAATTAGAATTTCTTCAACTCTGCGGAATGGTTTACATTGTTCAGTTATTCAGTATTCAGAGCACGCATAAAAGGGGCTTAGCCAGCATAAAAGCGGCCAGAAACCAAGCTGCCAATGGGACTAAAGTTCATCGAGGTATACTGGTCAGAAATCTGAATTTCCGAGGTGCTTCGATCCGCTTCATCTTGTTAGTTTCCGCCCTATGAACCGCTCCTCGTCCCAAAGGGCTACCTGCGGGCCATTTTAGCCTATTTGAGTTAAAATTGAAATCAACATGCACTCAACTACAACAAAAACAACCCCAAATTGCTCCCAACTGCAAAGGGCTAGTCGTTTTTAGCGAAAAGAACCGAAATTCCCAAATTTCCACTCAAAACCAAAACTTACATTCACAGAAGACGCCCTGAAAGCCTTCAGGACACAAACAGCGGCTATGATCGTTGTTGACCGTGACGCATTGCGCGTCATTCTCACACGGATTGTCGAGGCATGACTCGATTATTCCTAAAACAGGCAAATTAGTCGTTTCTGAGGGGGCTGAAACAGAGCGGAGACCATCCTCGGCAACCCATCGCTTCCCGGCCATCGTTCCTCAGCAGCAGCTGCAGCGGCGGCGGCGGCGATTCGCGCTCACCTAATTGAAATTGAAGTCGCAAAGCGCGCTCGCTGCGCTCCCGCCCGCCCTATTCCCACGGCGTCATCATTGCGCGTTTTATTACCGTTTTTAAAGTTTTCGGCGCAGAGCGCGTAGTCAAAGTTGCACGAGGCGCCCGGGGGCACTGGATCTCCGTGCAAATCTCCGCCACTTTGTACTGACACCGCGAGCCCATGTAGAACTTGTCGCAGAAGCACTGGAAGCCGGCGGAAGTTGCGTTCGAGCCGACGCAGACGCCGTTGTTCCAGCACGGGTAGGAGTCGCAGATGGTTCCTTCTGAAATGAGCGAGTTTTAGAGGCGCGCTGGGATTGAGGGCGTCTGTGACTACTGGACAGAGATGGAGGGAGGAGAGTGATTTTTGGCCTCTTTTAAGCAAATCCTTAAATTGCGGTTTTTCTTGTTTTTAATCGTCTTTGATGGTACAATCAGTCCACTCAGAATAGTCCTTTGCGTGGAGCTTCAGGGAGGCAAATGAGAACAAATGTTGATGAAAGCATTCGGTGGTGTTGCACTCCGTGTTGATGAAAGCGGCCAATTTGACGCAAAACGCAATTTATAGCGAAATCTGATGTCGTGATGACGTCGGAGAGGTTTCAATCTATCTATTTACGTGTAAATTTGTCCACGCCAAGCCACGCCAAGAACCGTCGATTTCTAAGCCAAACAGTTGTTGTCTTGAATTTCCGCTTTTTTGATGGTTTCGATTATAATGAGCGAACAAAGGATCGAAAAGCTTACGGTTAAAAATCTTTTGTTAAATCGGTTAAATCGGTTAAAATCGGTTAAAAAAAGATTAAAAATCGCTTTGTCGCTAATTTTACCGAAGCCTGATCGCATGGCGACGTCGGCAAGGCTTTAATTTATCCTTTTGCGTGCGAATTTGAGTGTTGACAGTCCGAGAACCATGGATTTTTAAGCTTAACAGCTCGTGAGTATGCCTGACCGTCTGCCTCGATTGTCGACAGTTTTGTTGAAGCCGCAATGTATCCCGTCGTCATGATTCTCATTTACACTTAAAAGCGGAAATTCAAGACAGCAGGCACACTATCTGCGAGGCTTTAAAGTCGCTAATTTGAGAAGCCTGACGGCGGGGTGATTGCGGCTTCAAAACTGTCGATAATAGTCACAGCTGTTAGGCAAATCGCTGGTTCTCGGACTGTCAACACTCAAATTCGCACTAAATTGCACGCAAAAGGATAGATTGAAGCATTGCGGACGTTGCCATGCAATGTTAAGTTCGCTAAAATTGTGGACAAAGTGCGTATAGAGAGCGCCTCGCATTTCCCGTTACGTTTTAACATCAACTTGAGCGGTTTCATTTGGGAATTTGGGAATTGGCTGTTTTTGACCTTATGAGTGACAAGAACGCACCACAACATCCACTAATGGGAATTTTGTTGAGAAACATTGAAATATTGCAATTCACTTACACATCACTTACTCGAAAGCATCAACAGCGCTGAAACTACTACATCGACGACCATAACCGTCGTTTTCACAACGAAAACACCTTTTCGGGCGAAAAGTGGAAAGTGTCGAGTTGGTAATTGTTGTTTAGCGCTGTTCAACAAAGAGTTTTTGACACAAACAGCCTCTACATTGGCCATTGGCAATTATGGCAGCCAGAGATAGGGCCAAGCGTTGAGTGGAATTCACTGAATTTGATGAGAAAACGCGCGTAAAAATCGAAATTTCGCATCGAAAGTGGTGTGAAACACCTCTCGCGACTACAGTATCCGCCTTTCGCACTTCTACTCTTACCAAAACGAACAAGCCGGATCCAAGTAGTAGGGAGGAGGTTGAACAGAGCCATCTTCAAAACACAAAACTTGTGGTTATGTTTGGCGAAAGAGGAGGAAAAAGAAAATTGGATTTCAAGTAATCGAAAACAAAGAAGTCCGTCCGCTTACCGTAAACAACATGCGAGGAGACGCCGTTCTTCACCGCGTTCAGCGTTTCGATAATCAAATCAGACGTCGGCGGCATCTGAAACTGAAAGTTCCGGGGTTAGCAGCGACTACGTTAAGGAAAACACGACGGAGACACGCTGAGAGACCAGTAGACTGTTGCTTGAGGGGCCCATCGTGAGATAGGTCAATAATCTAGTCAGAATAGGGGACATCGAAAGACAGAGGGATCTACAAGTGAATTATCGGATTCTATAGAACAGACTGATTTGAAAAGCTCGCTTGCTGCCGGGTTTATTTGACGTTAAATGCCAACTTTTAGTCTCTGTTAACACGATGCGTGTTTCCTGGTTATTCATAGTCCAAAGTCCGACTACTTTTGGAGCCGATTGGCAATTTGCGAATGGAGTTTTATTGAATTTGAGTGTTTTGTTTGAGTCATATGAGCGGCACGTTATGGTCATGTGCGGCATAAGCTGTTTTTTAAGTGGAATTCTAGCAGAAAAACAACACAACAACTCATTAGGATACTTCCTCTAGAAGTAGCGAATCAGCTCCACAAGAACGCAGACCTGGACGATTGTATTACGAACGTAATCTGGTGAACGGCACGTTTGGACAAGCTGTTAATGAGCTCGTTTGCGACCAGGATCGTCCGACACTTTGATTGATGCGGTAGAAATATCGAATTTTATTGAGAAAAGTGTAGTTGTGAAGTTTAAACCCAAGGACGTGAGATTGGAGTCGAAACATCCGTGTTCTCAGATCCAGCGTGAAATCCATCGAAAGATCAACTTTTGCGGCTTGAACCGGAACCAATCAAAAATAATGAAGAGAAAGAGATTACGGTATCTAATTGCTGTCTACGGGTCCGAATGTCTACTCGTGCCATGCAATCACTATTATTAGCCCCAGACCATTAGCCAATTCTTCAAATTACCGTAATCGCATTGCACTTGCAACCGTTTTACCCAACTTCCGCGAATTCACCTCCAACGCGCCATTAATCGAGTTTTTACTGAAAAAAACGAGATTGACAAACGCAGATTGAGATTAATGCGACCAACTGGACGACGACTTTGCATCAAATCGTCTGGTTTTTCCGCGAATTCTCATGACTCTGGGGACTTGGCGCGGTCCTGTTTTGTTTTCCCTTTGTAGGCGATGATTAAACTTTCGTAGTTTTTACCTGAAAATTCAAATAAAACTTCAAAGTCAATCATGTGAAGCGGATAGATAGGCCCACATGCGTGAAATTGGCTCCTGCGTGGCATGCATTCTGCAGACCCTACAATTACCAACGCGTTGAATTCGTGCGCTCGTGTTTATGCATGACAAAAAAAACGCAAAAAAGGCCGACTTTTTTTGAGACAAATTGCAAAAGTGCCTTTTGGAGGCGCGAAGGAATTTGCTCGGCGTTCGGTGGGTTCAAGTCGGTGCGGTGCCGGTGCGCAGAACCGAGTGACGCGACTCTTAAGCCACTTGTTGCCACTCTTAGGGCGATGCGTTTCCGTTTGAAATTAAGCCAAAAAGTAAACATTCTCTTCGGTTTGCTCGCCAAAAACGTCCCAAAGATCGACATTTTAAGGATTTTTCATAGTTTGTTTCGCCATTACTTCTCATCCGCACGATCCTCAACCGCACGGTCTTTACTCGCTTCGTAAAACTATCAAGTTTTGGAATTTGGCGCCTTAAAATACGGTAGTACAGGCTAGGGAAGATTTGAACACAGGAGTACAGAAGAAGCTGCGTTCTTCGCAAACTTGATTCGCTAGAAAACATTCCCATTTGACCGGAATTGCGGTTTGCTGACGTCATTCCGCATCGGCCGAATTTAGAATCGGCGCAACAAGGTCAACAGTCTAACAAAAACACGCCAAAACAGACTCGTTTGGCTGCTAGTAGGTGCGCAATGAAGCCTTTTTATTACGTTTACAAGCCATTATGTTTTGGATTTTGGCGCCTTAAAATACGGTAGTACAGGCTGGGGAAGATTGAACACAGGAGTGCAGTAAGCTGCGTTTTTGCCGAACTTGATTTGTTCTACTACCCTCGTGAGCTACAATATACACTCACAATCAGTGGCACTAAAAATGCGCAAATAGCTGCGAGGCACGTTAACAAAGATCTTAGCTAGGCTCCAGGCTACAGACCGTGGCAATGCACTAACCGCAACAAACTACAGTATGAATTTACGTAAACACAACAACCAAACACGCAGAATCGCTCGAACGATTCCGTTAAAGCTGCCGCCACACTCCCACCAGCGTCAGTCAACCGTTGATTGACATCTCAAGTGGCTCTCATCTCAATTCACAATGTTTTGCGGCGGTGGCGGCGATGAACAGACGCTCGGCACCACAAGAAGCCGGAGGGTGTTAGTGCACGCGGAGGGAGATGAGTGACAACAGAGCGGCGCGCGTGTCGGAAAGTAAGCGGACAGCAGCAGCAGCGGGGCGTCAACGAACGACGAGTGGATTAGCGGAGCACTTCCGATTGCACCGAATCAAGCGCGGCTGTAACACGATTGAGATAAGCGGCGGTGGCGGCCGCTGGCCAGCCCCGGAGGCAACAATGAGCGCCTGGAGAGGCTGGGATAATGGCGTTGTTCGGCAACGAGGTGAGAGTTTTTTTGTTCCTTCCTTTCTGATTATGGGAATTATCGTGAGAATCGCTGCGAGAGGAGGGAAATGGGCTTTTTGAAGAAAGAGAGGAGATCGAGGGGCTGGCGATGAAGAGGGGGGAGGGTATTTGTTTAGTGATTTGCTACTTTATATGTTCAAATTCAATCCTGTAAGACCACTGGGCAACATGGATTTGATGTCAAAAGGGCGACAATTAGCGCGGAATGCAGTGCAATTTCCTTGGCAGCCAAGCGTCCATAGCGACGTTGCTTTTTGATCCTTCGATGTCGGCTCTTCCTATCATTGAGAAGCAGAATTCTCCAAGCGTTGGATTGTTCACCCACTAATAGGGAACGTGAGCTGGGTTTAAACCGTCGTGAGACAGGTTAGTTTTAGTTAGACAGCTCAGTAATGTGATCTTTTGGTGTTTTTTTGTGTGCTTCTAATTAGCCTGAGTTTGCCGCGATCGTTCTCCTTAATGCTGTCGATAAAATAAAAAATGCAAAATTTCGCGGAGGATCAACCCGTCACCTTTCGCGCGCCATTTGAGCGGCGGAGACCTACCGCGCAGACCACAGAGTTAGGAAGTGAAATCCACTCTACTTTTAAGAGTAGAGAGCCAAATTTGAGAGAAATCGGCTCCAATTGGCTTTCCGTTGTTTTAAGCTTGTTGGCCACAAGGCCAACTGACTGTCTAGGTCTAGTCTAAGATGTTTGATGCACCAAACACAGTCCTAGAATTGTTTTTTGCACCTACACAGCCGGTGTAGAAAGTCGCTTTGCGGGGGTTTGTGGGCTGACACATGAGCCAAAAAAGAGAGCTGAAATAACAAAAACACAATTACCAAAGTGTTAATTGAGTGCACGCGAAACAGATGAAATCTACGGACTTTCAGTGTTATTGAACTCATTAGTTGTTGAACTTGTGGTAACCGCATTGGCTGCTGTAGCTACCGTAGTAGACACACAACAAAGATGGGTGAAAAACAATCCGCGTTGTTCACATAAACATGTAGTTAGCGCACTCACTAATCACCTCTACGGAAAGCCCCCTCATCAATCAGAAGCTCCCTCTCCCAACGATCGGCCTTCCTCTACTACGATGATGATTGACCGCGACAGATTTGGTTCAAAATCGATGAGACCGCGAGCGATTGATGAGAGGGATTTCGGAATAGGTGAAGAGGTGCTCTAGCCACGTGTTTATGAGGAGAAAATGGTGAGAAACGTCTCTCATTTAGAGATCTCGTCGCAATGGTAAAAACAGCTTTCATCTGCGATTCCCTCGCGTTTGGTTTGCCCGGAAAAGCGCCGGAAAAGGAAGAAAGTAACAAAACAGATGAGACAGGAGGTTTAGGGAAGCACGCGTCTCAATTTGCTGCCCACGCGAGGTCCTTGAAGCGTTAACATATCGACAACAACATAGCGATTGGTCAGAGTACGGTAAATGATAGAGCGATAGACTATCACCGATGAGGTCAACAAGGGCTGAAATCCTAGTACGCAACAGCTTATTTCATCATAATGGCTTGTAAACGTCATAAAAAGGCTTCATTGCGCACCTACTAGCAGCCAAACGAGTCTGTTTTGGCGTGTTTTTGTTAGAATGTTGACCTTGTTGCGCCGATTCCAAATTCGGCCGATGCGGAATGACGTCAGCAAACCGCAATTCCGGTCTAATGGGAACGTTTTCTAGCCGCGAAGAACGCAGCTTACAAGTGTACTCGTGTTCCCCAGCATGTACTGCCGTATTTTAAGGCGCAAAAACACGCTAATTACTTAAAGTTGCGAGTTTTTAGAGCGGGTAGACGTCATATACCTGCTCTCAGTCCGTGCGATTGTGAATCAATGACCAAACAATAAAAAATCCTTAAAATGTTGATCTTCGGGACGTTTCTAAGCAAGTGAACGGAGGAGCATGTTTACTTTTTGGCTTAATTTAAACTGAAACGCATCGCGCAGTGGCAACAATGATGACGCGTCACTCGGTTCTGCGCACCGGAATCACATTACCGAATGTGCCAGAACGTCTGTAGAGAGCAAACGGCAGCCATGGCCAAATTGCGTCATTCGCTCATCAGATCTGCGTCGATCAACGCGTCAAACCAGAGCAAAGAGCAGCTTGAACCGACCGAAAGCCGATCAAACTCCCTCGCGCCTCCAAACCCGAAGGCACTCTTGCAATTTGTCGCAAATCTTCGGCCGTTTTTCACGTTTTTTCACCCGCGCATGCATAAACACGAGCGCATGAATTCAACGCGTTGGTAATTGTAGGGTCTGCAGAAGCCTCGCGGGAGCCAATTTCACGCATGTGGGCCTATCTATCCACCTGGTTGACTTTGACGTCACAGGAGGTTTTCTTCAATTTTCAGGTAAAAACAACGAAAGTTGAATCATCGCCTACAAACGGAAAACAAAAAACAACGAAATTCCGCGGAATCCGAGTTTGAGAACTGAACCTCACCGTGGGAATGGGACCAAAGAGCATCAACGATCGTTTGGCTGATGGAAATGACCAGAGATTGGGTCCTACCAAAAGCTAAAACCCAGATCCGCGCCTTTCACACGACCTTTCCGCCCAAAATAGCCGCTATTGACTTTCTCGATCCCTGAGGCGCTGCGCTAGGAGCAAAGGAGCGCGCCAAGTCCCCAGAGTCATGAGAATTCGCGGAAAAACCAGACGATCTGATGCAAAGTCGTCGTCCAGTCGGTCGCATTAATCTCAATCTGCCTTTGTAAATCTCGTTTTTCGGTAAAAACTCGATTAATGGCGCGTTGGAGGTGAATTCGCGGAAATTGGGTAAAACGGTTGCAAGTGCAATGCGATTACGGTAATTAGAAGAATTGGCTAATGGTCTGGGGCTAATAATGGTGATTGAATGGCACGAGTAGACAGACATTCGGACAAGATACCGTAATCTCTTTCTCTTCATTTTGGCATTGCGTTTAAGTCTAACATTGCAAAAATCGATTATCCTCTCCCATTGCCACCCGTTTAATGTCAATTACTGCAATTGCAAATTAGAGGCTGTTGCATAGAGACCATTTTTCGGAAGATTTTCAAAAAATCGCCATAACGAGCCATTTATAACGTAAAAAGCTTAAAAGGATTTGAACTGACGAAACGGTGTGTTTCTGACTATGTAAAGACGTCAGCTCTTCGAGGACCGCGAAGCATAACTGTTGTCATAACCCTTAAACCGAGGAGCACCAGTCAAGACCGATTCATGAGTCGACTCGACTCGCAACTACCCACAAGCCTCATCGGCTTCGCTGCTGTGGACCGACAAACCGGCAACTGGCAGCCTACAAGGAGCACCCAAGAAAGTCGGACCAAATTATGCGCATCGTTTTCAATTTCCAAAAATTAGGTCAATCCAATAGCTCCCCGCAACCGATGACGATCTCGGCGCGCACGTTCTCCCCAAAATTGAGTCCGCATATATCCCTGAGGACATAAAAACAATTAGAGCGGAACCGACTTGAGGGTTTTCGCCCTGCAGCAGCAGCCGCAGTCCGTGTCTCACCGCTGCCAATTGCGCAGCAGCGGCAGCGGTGGGAACAAGGAGAGGATTTAGGGCAAACATGAGCCATTATACGCATACATAGAGCGATAAATTCCACTCAAAGAGGTTCTCTATTGATTCTCACTCGGGATTAGCGCAAAAGTCGCGCTCGCGCGACAAAGCCCGACCGCCACCAACTTTCAGAAGGGCGGCGGCGGCGCGTCAGAAGGCACGAATCGCGGCGCATCTCTGTCTGTTTGTCGCATTTTTGGGCTTTTAAGAAACGCGACCCTTGGGATGGAGAGAGTGAGAAGAGCCGGGGAAAACAGCGGAAATAACAACATAACAGGGTTTTTGGATGTGTGTGCCTGAAATGATATAAATCAAAAAGGGATTCGGCGTAGAACAACAGCCCGTACGGAACTCTTTAAAACTCTCGCATGTTTTTAGGCTAAACAGGGATCAAACCAAGTGCAACAGGAGCTTCCAAGCTGCGTCATGTTCGAGTGCGTGAGAGTGTGATGATTACGCAAGGGTACTCGAAATGCGCACTTTTTGACGAATTGACGCGCCGAGCGCATGCATAGAGATCTGTGAATTCAAGTTTCAATTCTACAATTTTGGCTTGAAAAAACGGTCGCGTGTGGTCGGCTGATGCAAGGCCACAAATCAGCCGAATTCTACGATCAAGCCAAAACTCGGAAAACTTCAATTTTTGACTAAAAACCCCACATAGCAACTTGCAAATATGGGTTTGATGTACGCCTGAAAGAGCAAGAATGAAGGAGTTACGCGGAATCATTGAGCACCTTGTTTTGATCAGTTCCTCGTCCTAGAAGCGCGCGACTTTGACTTATGCGGAAGCATCAATCAAAGCAAGTGCAAATTGAGCGCGAAAAGGGCTTCCGGGTGAGGGTTACGAGCGCGTGAGTAACGATTATGCGAAGCTATTTTGACGTTTGACGTCAAAGTGTTTTGTCAAAACAATTCGCATCCCCAGTGCAATCATACCCAGCTGACATGACAGTCTGGAAGCCGAAGCCGTGTGAATCAATGTTCTACGCGTTGGGCCTCGTTTAAAGACGGAAATTATGCCTTTTGTAGTGCGCTTACCGATGTACCGATTTCGAGAATCAGGTATCAAGCAAGGCTTGTCAGAGAAAGAGAAGCCTCGTCCGCTGGTGATTTATTTGGAACTGATCGGTTAGCACCGATCGGCGCCTTTTACGAGGCACAGCAATGAGTCAGATGGCTAAAATAGGGAGCGAAGAGCAGATGAGTCACTCGCGTTAGCTCGCGACAAGGCTAACACTCGTCACAATTCAGTTTTCATCACTTTTCAACCAAAAATCCTACAAAAATGGCCTAACTTTAGGTGGTTGCGTTAAGCCTAAAAACACGTGACGTTTGCGGAAGCATCAATCAAACCAAGTGCAAATTGAGCGCAAAAAAGGCTTCCGGACGAGGGTCACAAGCGCGTGAGTAACGATTATGCGAAGCTATTTTTCAAACTGGACGTTTGCTACTCGAAAATGTGGTCTTTTGATGAATTGACGTCCCCAATGCATGCGTAGTTGACATATCGTCTACGCGAAGGTCTTGAAGGATGCATTTTGAAAGCAGACTTGAAGCCTTGTTTTCGGTTTTAGGAATTCAAAAAGCATAGAAGTGACTACAAAAAATAGCATGATCTGGGGCGGGCTCGAACCGCCGGCCTTCTGTGTGTTAGACAGATGTGATATCCACTATACCACAAGGCCGTTTCGCTCCAAGTTGTAGAGCGACGGTTTGAGGCAATAAAGATTGGTTCAGATACCAGTGTGCTATATTTGCTTTGTTTTAACAAAACCGGTAAATCACATGCAAAAACAAAAAAATTTCGACCTTGACAGGACTCGAACCTGCAATCTTCGGATCCGAAGTCCGACGCCTTATCCATTAGGCCACAAGGTCATGTTGAATTGATGTGCTACTTTCGATATAACCTTGCTCATTCAAAAACGAAATGATCTGACGCCAATCGATTTAAAAGATGTAACTTCCAAAACAAATAAAGAGGCTCGAGATAATCAAAGGTCGCAGTTATACATCAATAGAGCCGAAGCTTGAGTGAGTGAGCGAATGCGCAAATCTCAAAATTCGCCTTAAAAAGACCTCGATCTGGTTACAGCAGTTTTGAAAACACTACAAAAGGTCATTTGAAGGGTCGCGTCGCTCAATTCGCAATTCCAACTTGCGTTGGAATTGCGATTCACAATCGCGGTAAGCTTTCATGTCATCAAAATCACACTGAATTAGCCTATTTCAGCAACTGACCGTCTCCGTTTAGTGCAGTTACGGCCTCCGGCTGATTCGGAATGTAGTTTAGTCTCGTGTGCTATCCTACAGTAATTGAAAAGAAAATTTGAATTTCGCCATCGGGTTCATCAAGTCACAATTGGGCGCCGCCGTGGAGCAATGACCGAGGAAGCCGCTGCAAAGCCGCCTACTCGGAGTCAAAATAGGAATAAACGTTTACTGGAGTTAAAAGGGTGCGATGAAGCGTGGGCTAAGACGTCTCCTTCTCCTCCGCTGCTGCTGCTGCTGTTGACATCTCCATTCTTACCAACTATACATAATAGGCTTAGTTTGCTATTTTCGTTCACACCTGATAAGCCTTCTTCTAATGGGCTCCCGAAATGAACGCAAACAAACCAAATCGACTTTGTTTAACCCCAAAAATTGAATTTCAGCTACAAAAGTTCACATCTGGCCTGCACGCCTCAAAGAACGAGAGCGAAGAGCGGCGGCGGCGGATAATTGACGGAGCGGAAGCGGAGGACAACTCGCAGTGGCGCCACGGCTTCGCGCCTTCTAAATGGCGGCAACGCGGCGCTTAAGAGCAACGGAAGTGCGGGTCGACGCAAGTTTCGGTCGCTTGCACAACGCGCAGAATTCGAAATGAACACCCGAAGAGGGAGAGGAGGAGGAGAGGCGATCGAATTGGAACTAATTGAGCGAGTCGATTTAATTATTGAGAATGGAGTTTGGGGGGAAGGAAGAGGGAAGAGAGGAATGTTGCAAATGGGGAATGAATCGTGCACGGACGAACTGGTCATGTTAATTAACCCAAAGAGTGCGAATATTTAGTTCAAAGCGCTCAAATCTAAGAAAAGTTCAAAGCGGCGACATAAGAATGTTTGGCTGCAGGATGAATAGTCTCACAGGACCATCCAGCATTGGCGCGGAGCAGTTGGTCTGCTCCAGGGGGAGGAGCATGTACATGCGCACGTTGACCAAATGCTGACTCATTTCGGCCTCAGAATGTCAGCATAGATTCGAAACATGTAAGTGTGGAGCCTTGCAACAACGACTGCAGTTTGGTCAAAGAAGAGGTGAATGGCGGTCATGTTAATTAGCCTAAAAGTTTGGAAATTTAATTTAAAGCTAATTGTGAATCATCAGTTCATTTTAGAAGAGCCGGTTTGTACTGAAGACGTTCTGAGGTTGCTAATCTGGTTTTGTAGTGTAGGATTAGGCAGGATTTGGCCTCAGAAGCTATTGTCGGACGGTCGCCATCCCGGGACCCAAAGGATCTTGCGAAAAAAGGAAAAAAAGACGGATAATCAATCATTCCACCATCGATCTTGCGTGAGATCGTTTGGGTTCTGAGGTGTCGACGGTTTGCGCTCTTTATTTTACGCGTTTTGCGCACACTGGAGCTGCGGTTGATGCGTCAGCTAATGTTTTATGACCGAATGCCAAAGTCAATGCAACGTGCATAAATTTCTCATCTCACTTGTGGGCAAACATCGATGAATCAGGGTTGTTCAGCTTTTAAACGAGCGGAATGTTGCCGGTGGTCATGTTAATTAGCCTAAAAGGATGGAAATGTCGCTTAATTAGCTAAAAGCCAATGGACGAATCATCAGTTAAAACAAAATAGAAGGTAATGCGAGGAGGAGAAGTCTGTGGGACACACATAAAAACCCCAAAAACGCGGTTTTAAGATCTCAACTTCTCCGAAATGCCTGATTACAGTAGTTATGATTTTCGCATTGCTTTTTGCGGCGGACGGGAGATATTGTCGAATCGGAATCGAACGTCACTTTGTAAAGTTCGCACGTTCGAACGCGCGCACTCAGGTGTTGCTGACAGCGGTCGGCGTTTTCAACGTAAATGCCACTTTCGGAGCTATCGAGAGAAATCACTCTTTTTGTCGCAAATTTTTGCAAAATCTAACCTCATGGCGACCTCGGCAAGGCTTCAATCTATCTTTTAAGTCTAATTTTGCGCGAATTCGACTGTCCACGGCCGAGATACATCGATTTTTTGTGTTCACTTGTGTTGTTGCTGTCTGTGTGGTTGATTTTGAGTGTGCTCAGGGGGAATAACTAGACAAGGAAGACAACCACACTCAAAATCAACCACACAGACAGCAACAACACAAGTGAACACAAAAAATCGATGTATCTCGGCCGTGGACAGTCGAATTCGCGCAAAATTAGACTTAAAAGATAGATTGAAGCCTTGCCGAGGTCGCCATGAGGTTAGATTTTGCAAAAATTTGCGACAAAAAGAGTGATTTCTCTCGATAGCTCCGAAAGTGGCATTTACGTTGAAAACGCCGACCGCTGTCAGCAACACCTGAGTGCGCGCGTTCGAACGTGCGAACTTTACAAAGTGACGTTCGATTCCGATTCGACAATAGCTCAGATTCCCACCATAATACAAAAATCATGTTTTTAAAAGGTTGTAAAGAAGGCCCTTCGTTAAGACAGGCTAGTTAGCGGAGTAATCAGATGACGCGCAAGATTAGATACTACATATAACAGTGCACAATCAATTTCTACGACGTCTAATCGCCATGAGAACGTTGTTTCATAAGCGTCACAGGAGACTAGGACATCGCGGATCCCCATTTCCACAAAGTGCTCACATCAGCGTTTCATTCTTATGCATGAGGAAGTCGCTTTTGCAGACTCTTCATAGTCACATCATTTCCATGAAATTCCATTAAAAGCACTTGACGATGAGCACAAGTTTGATCGACTTGTGGCGTTGACCTTTACGACGCGCACTTTGCTATGAGTCAGAGGCAAAAGACCGATTCTTACGTCATTGTGAAACTTCAACAGACTTGCAATCTTATTGTTTTCAACTGAAAATAAGGAATTTAAGGCCTTACAGAGAGCCTTGGATTGAAATACAAGATTGACGGAAATTCTCTACGAAGCCTGGCAATAGAATAACTAGGTTAAAGGCTTAACTATTTACGGTAAGCGAGGGGCAAAGTCTAGGGTTTGTAGGTGTCTAAGCCAACATTAAGCATACACTAGGCATAGTTTGCCACAATCTTATTACAAATCCTGCGGTGCTAGGAGGAAAGACACCATAAGCCAGATAAGCCAGCAACCAACAATTAAGCCGTTCTTAACTCTCTTGTTTGGACAAAACACGAAAACCGCGATTTTGCCGCCAAAGCGGATCATCGGCCCACCCACTAAGTAGAAATCCTAAGAATCCTCAAACGCGAGTGAAAACATTCAAACAAGTTTGCGATTAGCGAACTCCGGCTTCAATTAAAGTGATTTTCTTGTCAATTGAGTCGTTTTTCAGTCAGAGTTAAGCTAAAACCTGTCTGAACCGCACTGTCTGGTTTACCTGCATAACCGTACATGGGATTTCCTGTCATAAACTAGGCTAAAACAGCCCAGAGCCAGATTTCGCAACTCGAAGCCAAAATCAATCATTCAAAGGTTGCCTTGAGTCAGGAAGACGACTTTGACCGCATAACTATGTGCAGCAGCCGCAAACAGCCCAGTTTTGAGGAGATCGCATGAATGAACTAGCCTGTAATTTATATGTTTTGACAATGCAAGCGGAAATATGTTTTCGACTCATTAAAAAGCTGAATCAGCAAACAACATGTCGTATTCTCGACTAGCGAAAGGCTAAAAGCGTTATTTCATACATGATAAGCTTTGAAACCTTAACCACAAAATTCAAATCGCAAAAGCGTTTTAGCTCCTCGACGTAGTTCAACAGTTCTTAATGGAATTTGATTAAATTTTCGTCACGATTCAGGGGTTCAATCTGTGTAGGCCTTAAGAATACGGTATGCTATTTGCTGATTAAGATTTTCAACATACGATTTCAAAACATCCGATTACAGGCCAAATCATCTCGGTTATCACTTCAATTTTCAAATATCTGGCGCGAAATGCAAATATTTATGAGCTAAAAGTCGTCACAGTCGCGAAAATTCACGTTCACCACACAGAAGGCTGCTTCAACCGCATAACTATGCACAATCAGAGATAATTGACGTGATAAGAGGCCTGTTTTTGAATTCGTTCCTTTAAAAGCTTAATCAGCAAACATCATACCGTAATTCCAAGGCCAACGTCTTTGAATAGAGATGCTTGACATCGAAAACTTGATAGAAACCGAAAATTCTAATTTTTGTCCCCAAATCAATCAAATTCAATTAAAAACATTCCAACGAGAGTCATCCAAAGCGCTGAAAGCGAGCGATAGCCGTGCAAAATCAATACCTTTGAAATTATGCACATAAATCGCGCTATTTCTAAACGAAATCCATCTCCATCTCCCTCTCTTCTTGCGTAATTCAATAAAAATGTCGCGAAAACGCGCTGACGCGGATTAATGACCGCTTCATTGGTCTTGCCTCGCGCGCGTGATCCATCCTTTCATCCCTCGTTGCGTCATTTCCTCCTGTTTTGGAGAAAAAGAGCGAAACGTGGGGCTGCAGCCTGAAAGCGTCATTTAGACCCACGCGTATAATAACCCAACACCGAATGTCACTCGCTCTTTAGCAAGGGCAATCATGTTCACGCAGCCTGTAAACAACCCTAATTACCGCTCCTCTGAATATCGATCCCTCAGGGGAGATTATAGCGGCGGTGAGAGGGAAACGCCGCCAGGACGAGGAGGAGATGTCATGTCGCTGACATCTAAACAACATTAGATGATCTCCATGGAGGAAGGAGATGGATGATGTTGACGTGGCAGAGCGGATTACAACTTCAGGCGGTGCTGTAGCGAAGAGAGCGAAAATCAAAACACAGGAAGGAGAACATGATTGGATTTGTATCCGGCAAACGACCTAGCACTGGATTAAGAGCGACAAGGAGGCCTAGAAGAGCGCAAATTTTAAATGCACACTTTACACCGGCTGAAAACAAAGCAACTACAGTATCTCCTCTCCGGTTGCCTCTGATCAGATCAGGACGCGGAGTTCAGACAGACCTATCGCACTGTAAATCAATCATTCTAATAACCGTAATCGCATTGCACTTGCAACCTTTTTACCCAATTTCTGCGAATTCACCTCCAACGCTCCACTTTTTACGGAAAAACGAGATTTACAAAGGCAGATTGAGATTAATGCGACCGACTGGACGACTTTGCATCAGATCGTCTGGTTTTTCCGCGAATTCTCATGACTCTGGGGACTTGGCGCGGTCCTTTGCTCCTAGCGCAGCGCCTCAGGGATCGAGAAAGTCAATAGCGGCTATTTTGGGCGGAAAAGGCGCGGATCTGAGTTTTAGCCTTTAGTAGGACCCAATCTCTTTATATCTGGCACGCGATCGCGACCTTCAATTTTATTTACAAATCACAACTTGGCAACGTGGAAGCAACGCAAGAAATTATCCCGAGATCCAATGACTAGTTTGTACCCTCCTTCTGCTTCAACGATCAGCGGGCTTCCAAACGATTCTCCCTTCAGCTGAAGCATCTTTTGCGCCTTGAGATCAGTGCTTCCCAACAAATCCGCCTTCTTCATGGTTATCACAGCGCCTATAACGATTTTAGAGTCACTAATGATTTAAAAAAAACCGCACCTTGAGATGAAGAGAACACAAAGACATCAGCAATCAAAAGTGGAGCTTTCACCAGAATCGCATCACTCCATACAACGGTCCTTTGAAGGCTAAAATTCATTCCATCAAAGCCGATAACGTAGATTCGTCCTTTATGACCGCATGAAACGAGCTGAGTAGGCGAAACTATGCGAGGAGCGTCGTAGTGATGAGTTCCAAGGTCGATTCTCGACTTTTGCGACAAGTCTCGACTAAAGAGAACCACAGTTCCCAATACAGTAGTCACAATGAAACTCTGCGCATCGTAGGCGACAATTGGAGCGAAAATGGGCGCTGCAAGGTTCGTTACCGCTTCTATTTCACCTTCAGCCTGAAATCGAGTGATTCAAGCGTGGTTAAAATTGAGCTTCCTTACCTGACCAATCAGATACACAGAGCCTTTCATCGTAGCCACAGCAATCGACCCCTCCTCCAACAATAGCGGAGTGCTTTGAACAGCGCCATTGAGAAAGGTGCGGAACGCGATCTCCTTGTTCTGAAAAACACGCCTATATAGCAATTCAACTAAAGCTTCTGTACGTTAATATTGAGCTTGACGAAGCTGTGATCGTGGGAGCCGCAAAAAATCTCATCGCAGGCGTTGAACACAGGAACGCACTTGATCACCTCCTTACCCAACTTGAACACCGCAACGAGATCACGTGAGATCTTGTCCATGACGTACATAGAACCCATATATGTGCCTAAATCGAGCTGTCAACAGGCGTAGGAGACAGCGCAAGTTTACCAAAAGCGACATGCTTCGCTCCAACCCCGCATCTCTTCTCAATCCGTTGGCCCAGATCCATCTGCAACAGCATCTGCCCAGTGTTTAGGTCGTGTGCTTTGAAAATACCCGCGTGAGATCCTATGAAAATATGTCTAAAACCTCATGGTTAGTGGTTAGAGGCCAACGAAGCGATGAATCACCCATTGACAAGCACCGGCGAAGCGTCAATACACTTTTTGAGATTTGCGTCCCAAAGAAGCTTCGGTTCATCGACAATTTCGTTTATTTGCAGCTCCACAGTTGTGCCTGAGGACGCCGCTAATTCGACATCCGTGTTGTACGTGAGATACTTTGTAAACTCGGAGACTGTGCCCTCCGCTGAAAGCAGCAGTCGATGGGCTTCGCCCCGTTCCTCCTTTTTAATCAGCGGGTCAAGCTTGAACAGCAGTTCCGTTGCCCGGAGGGAGGTGAATCCCATACTGTGGAACGTTGCATTCTGATCTTTAGGAAGTGAGATACCGTAATCGAGTAGAGTTTGTGCGACAGACTCGGCGCTGCCGATTTGAATCCGTTTCCACGCTTCCGCAAGCAAGACCTGCTCATCGACCTTGCCTAAACAGTTTCGTGGGTTCCGCAAACAAGCCAAAAATCCTTACCGTTCTTGGTCATAGGCCAATCGACCACTTTGCAAACAAGCCCAGGTCGCTTAATCTCTGGTAGATTAGCGGTGATGGCGTCTGTGATAGTCAGATTGAGCGATTCTTCGGCATCGGTTTTGTAGAACAGAATGGCAAAGTTTCCATCGAACAGCACTTTCGCTAAGAGCACCTCTTTAAATTCCCTCAAAACAAAATCTTCGACTTCTGTGGATGGGAGAATAGCGTTAGGTTTATGCTAAAATTAGCCGAAATCAGTGGCTGCCGCTGAATGCAACTCTTACCCGTCCAGTCACAACGATTTTACCGTCGGAAAGAGCTCCCAAGTCACCCGTTCTGTGCGGAATTCCTTTTTCAAGTTGAAAATTGATGAAACAGTAGCGTCCACCTTTGAGAACGACTTCTCCATTGACGATTTCGAGCTCCGTGCTGGCTATGGGTTCGCCTGCGTGAGCCTGCTGCTCTCTGAAAGCAACAGTTTGGGAGGTGTTCCTACTCCACAACTACTTACCGGATGCCAATCTCTTGAACCGAAGCCCAGCAAGACACTTCGGTGACTCCGTAAACGTTGAAAACCTTTGTCGGATTATCCTCACTGCGCACAGATTTGATTAGATTCAACGGGAACACTTCGCCACCAAGCAGGAGATGCCTGACCGTCGACCTCGGCCCCAGCATCACTGTCAGAGTTTCCCGCTTCAGTTGAGCGAGGCAGGAAGGTGTCAGCTGCAGAAATGTAGGTCGGAGTTTGTCGAGAACGGAAGTCAGGAGAGCCGGCTGGGAGGAGAACGTCGGGAAGCCGGCTTGTTCCGTACACAGAAACAGAACAGCGCCTGTTTCCGCTGCGAGCAGAATCTCCACCATCGAAGGATCAAATGTCAGCGAAGTGAGCTGTAGAATGCTGTCGTGCATCGTCAAATTGAAGCGATTCCTACAAAGAGAAGATTATCTTCGCGAATCGAGTGAGAACACCTACTTGAAGTCTACGATGTTGGCGTGGATGCACTCCCACGGCACGTGCACAGTCTTCGGTTTCCCCATCGTTCCAGAGGTCTGAATCGCGTAGGCTATTGGCGTCTTCCATGGCATTTTGAAATTGGAACAGCGCTGCATGTACACACGCGTGCCGATCACATTAAACCGATCCACATCATCGCTTCCTTCGGTTTTCAGGAGCCAGTTGACTTTGAAACGCTTCACCATCACTTCAACGTAGGCTGCTGTGTCGCATGGGATAAAAATGAACGCATTTCCGGATTCTAGGATCCTGAAACATTGCAAACATCGCTGAAAAAGGCCGAAAGAACGGAAAAACAAACCCAAATGCGAGAAACAACGCCAGTGGAGATTTCTCAACGGCAATTCCGAACAGACGACCTTTCCGGTGCGGCCCGATGGCTCGCTTCACATCCTCGATAGCGGCGCGGATTTTCTCGGCCGGAATCCGCTCTTCCAGCAGATCGCGATTGATCGCGAGAATGCGAAAATCGGGGTGGATTGTGATCATCGCGCGAGAGGCGAGAGGCGAGACGACCACACACGCTGAAATTGATATTTCCATTTGTTGGTTCGAAACAAATCACGCGATACTGTCATAACACGCCTTCAAAAACCTGTCTGTTAAGCGAGAAAAGATTGCACACTCAGGTGAGGCGTTGTTGAAAGCTCGAAAACGCCATAATAGGCAGTCAAACTTCATCCAACTCCCGCTCGCATGTCCACAGGTCCCAACACGAACAACGGATTTGAACGGACAGCAGCCACTCACTTTTTCAGAAATCTTGATTTTGCGGTGTTTCCCAGGGATTCTAGTACTTTTCGAGTTGGAATTAATCTCAAAAACACCGGGAAGATGTGAATAGCGCTCACGTAGTTAGAAAATGCAGGAAGTTGCAATGCAGGAAGCGATGCAGAAACTTGCACGTAGTCCCCAATTGTCTGACCCACTGAGACACACGGCTGCTTGTTGCTAATCACTTCCATGCGTCTACTCTCAAACTAGACATCTTCAGATGCCTCTCACACTCACTCCGCGTGTCAGTTCTGGCCTTCATTGCATTCCGGAGCGGTCCGAACCATGTTCACACGAACGCCTTCGAAGAAAACGGCTCGTAGACCGACTCAAGTGCCAGAATCGCGTCCGCCAGCTGGAAGTCAGCCGCAGCAGAATGCCGCAAACTCGGAATTCCTCGGGAACAAAGTGAAGATTGGCCGTCTGCCGAAGAGCGCCTTGGAACAGGCGATGTCAGCGCCCGGATACAGTCAGGAACCTGTCAGCGAAAGTGTGAGTCCTATTTTATTCTCTCGCGCCGTTCAATTCAAAGTGATTTTCAGAGGCCGCGCAAGGGAAATAAGCTCAGCGGCGGCGCCGCGAAGGATGGAATGCCCGAAACGTCGCAGGTTCAAGCGAAAGGTGGACAAAAGCCGCCGAAAAAGAAGTTTAACACGCAGCCGATGCCTTCGCTTCGTCTTGGCTTCGCCATCAAGTGCAAAAAGGACGATTTGAATCAGTAAGTTCAACATTTTGCACTGATTTTCAGCTCATTTTAGGCGCTATGAACTGCTCGTTGAGTCTCAGCTTTCGAATCGCGTCTACATCGTCAGGAATACAAAAACTGACCGACTTTGCTGCATGAAAATCGAACCCTACGATTCGTCCAGCGAGCTGAAGCAATTGAAGGTTGGTAAACCGCCATTTTCCGCTCTAAATAGTCCAATTTTCAGAGAGATGTGTTCGTTCTGCTCGACGCGGTCAAGAATCCGCATTTTGGAAGCAAGCACTTCCTTCCAATCGTCAACAAAGGTCAGTTTTCATTGTTTTAATGATAAATCAACTTGAATTTCGGTTCAGGCGTCTGCCAGGAATATTTCAACTACCTCGTGATGCCAATGTGCGAAGGAACGCTCGCTGAAATCCGTGAGAACGTAGTCGGGGGAGAGTTTTGCCCGGAAACCGCCGTTCGTTTGACTTTCGACACGTTTCAAGCTGTCACTGACCTCCATGGACTCGGTCACGTGCACCGGAACATTTCGCCGAGCAAGTTTGTCGTTGGTCCAGGTGCGAAAGGACTCTACTTGATTGGATTGAGTTTTGCTATTCGAATCGCGAATCCCAGTCAATCGTAGGTGCTCTCATCACCGGTTCATGTGCTTTATTCTTCATTTTCAGGAGCCCTCGAAAACTCGAGCACTTTGGACCGAATCGCCATCAGAGTCGCACTTGGCATCGAAACAAGCAGCAGCTCCGTCGCGATGACCTTGAATCCTGGTTGTACATGTCCATTGAATTCTTTGGCCAAAAACTGCTCCCATGGAGCGCTGACATGAGCGATATGGAGGTTCTCGTGCAGAAGGAGCGAATGTTCAACGATGGATGTACGATTTACCTCACTAGGATGATTTATCTGAAGTTTTGCTTTTAGTTGATGAAGTCTTCGGTGAATCGGGCGCTCCTAAACAGCTTGGAATGCTCCTCAAAACTCTGAATTCGATGGCTGCTCAAGACAAACCCGACTATGAATTCATTGCCTGTTCGCTGGTAACGATTCGGGAGAAGATTCAATGTGAGCTGAAGGGACCTTACGATTGGACGTCTGCTAAGAAGGTAGGAAGACTTGTTTGTGAGTTGTTGTAGAAGTATTTTTCAGCGCCAGCTGCTGCAGCAACAAGGAGCTCTCCTGGGTAATTCTCCGCATCGTAAGAAGAAGGCTTCCCGCAAGGTTGTGGCTATTTGCGTGGACGGCAACGAGCCCGATCAGTCTCGCCAGAAAGAGAAGAAACCAGTGAAAAGCAACGCGATTATTGACGAGGACGAGCAGAATTTCTTGCCTCAGAGGAAGAAGAAGATCGTAAACCAAGCGCTGGCTACTGGAGTCGCTGACGAGCAGGAAGAAGAAGAGCCCGCGAAGGTGAAACGAAAGAAGAAGGTCATTTCAATGGAGCAACACGAGAACGAAGAGGACGAGCCGGTTCTGATGCAGAAGAAAACGAAGAAACCATCGGGCGCTGCCGCTGCCGCCGTTGCTCCAGCTCCCGTTCCAGAAGACGGCGGCGAAGAAGAGCAGCCTGTACAGAAGGCGCGCAAGAAGAAGCCAGTTCCCGTGATCCAAGAGGAAGAAGAAGGCGACGAGGAGCCAGTGCAGAAAACGCCGAAGAAAGCCAAGAAACCATCAGCTACTGTAACAGCAGTTGCCGCCGCCCCGGAAGATGCCGGAGTCGAAGAAGAGGAGCCTCTTCCTAAGCCCAAAAAGAAGAAAACCCCCACACAGGCTGCGCCAGCGGAAGGAGGCGAAGATCAGCCAGCTGCTGCTCCAGTTCCCAAAGCTGCGACTCCGAAGAACAAACCCGTTGCAAAGCCGAAGGCGTCGCCTAAGGAAGATGACGGAGATGACGAGAACGAGCAGCCGAAGAAGGTGAAGAAGCAGGGATCCGCGGAGGCGCACCAGCCCGAGCAATCGAAGAATCCTTCTCCGAAGGCGAAAACGGTGGAAGCGACAGAAGGGGAAAACGCCCAGGAGAACCCGAAGGAAGCGCAGAAGGAGAAAGAACAAGCCGGACAGCTGTCATCTGGTGGCAACGACTCCGACAAAGGCGATCCAGCTCCAGCGCCTGCCGCTGCCGATGCACCCGTTGTGAGCATGTATGCGAAGCCAAATGTATAAATAATAATTTACTCGAAACTGATATGTTATGAGAGGTTTTTCAAAATCAAACACCGGTGAAAGGAGAGCGAGCGAGGTGAACTTCGGGCCGAGAGAAGCGAAGGGACCGAGAATTAAGGAGAAGTTATAGCACCAACGAAGGATTCTCTCCGCTTGTTGTCTGTCGACCAGAAATTGCCGCAAAAATGAGATCAACAATAAGAAACTGAGGGTTTCGATTAGGAGATGACGCAAACAGTCGAGTTCTTCTCGCTCTTCTCGCTCTTCTCAGGCTTCTTCGGCGTCGATGAGTCGCGCACCTTGGAGATGCTGCCTATGCTGCGTATCTTGCTGGGCTTCGCGGTCGCCGGTCGGAGAATCGCGCGGATCAGCGACTCTAAGAAGAGATTCGTGTCGGCAAAGTTGTTGAACGAGAACGATTGGAATTGGCATTTGGGTCCGAATTGCTGCGCGAGATCCTCTCCCTGCAATGCGCGCATTGATTACGGAATCACATGAAACGAGGTACCAACCTGCTCGCGCGATATCCTCCCATTCTCCTCGATGCTTCTGATCTGATTCATCGAGCGACGTCGTTTCATGCTGCTGCCTTTTGTGCGCACAGGATGCGGAGTTTCTGACTCATAGCCTTCGGAGACGGAGGTGGCGCCGGTGGAGCTCTGTGTATCGTCCTCCTCTTCGTCCTCGTACACGTCATCCTCATTGCAGAGCAGTTTCACTGGAGGCTGAAAGCGAAGAAGAAGATAAAAACTGAATTTTGAACTCGAACGTCATTTTAGAGTCGGCGCTGCGGTCGCGATGTTTGCTTTCGCGCTATGATTGCGCTATGAAAATGGAAAGTTTGGCGCAGTGGCGGCGGTGATAAAACCGACTACAAGGAGGCCGCGGTGCACTTGAAGTGGGAATATTCCCGGCTGTACAATAGAGAAGAAGAGGACCCACTCGTTCCTCATATCAGCAAAGGTCAGACGCTCCTCTCACGTGATAAGAAAATGGCGTCATTTTCAGGATCGAAATCCCCGAGAATGAAGCTGCTGCCGCCGCTGCCGCTGCTGTACGATCGCTCCCGTGATCATTTCTATTCATAAAACGATCGCAAAAGCGGCGGGCGCCCGATGTTTGTCCTTCTCTTCTCGTTTATGACCGCCGCTCTGTTCTCGTGCGCTGTTATCAGCGCGCAAACACATCAAAAACCTACAAATTTCCCATGTTTCCGCAGCCTAAAGTCCTCGAGGAGCGGCGGCAGCTGACGAAAGGATTCGGTGTTCGACGCGGCGTACGTGAGAATCACCGCCGCCGCCTTCCGGATGCCCATCTCACGCGCTCCAGTGTGCTCCATGCCGGTATCGGTGAGCTCGATGACGTAGTCGCGCTCGTCGACTCGCACTGTCAGGTAGTAAACATCGGAATACTGGACGTGGCGTTCGCATTTCTCCGACGCGTTTTTCAATTTTTCAAACTGCAAACGAGTGGTTGGCAAACAGAGAACGAGCGAGTCGAACTTACGAGGACTTGTTTGTCGTGCGATCCGAGAAACATCACTTTGAATTCCGGAGGTGCGGGAGCGGCGACCACTGGCGGCACGGCTTCCTCGATTGACATTCTGTTTGGGTTCTCTTCTGCAAGTGAGTTGAGTAAACAAACAACAACGGGTCACACAGGGCGCCGACGCACGAAGCGAGTAAACAACAAACGAAATTACAAAATAACGGTAAAGGAAGTGGCAAGGGCGCGACGTGAAACAGCGAGTAAGGAGGCAGTAATTGGACTATGGAGCGCGGCTAATCGTTAAAGAAAGCGGGGTAAATGGACTATTTTGGCCTCAGCGCACCCACTGCGCTGACTGGGAATATGACCTCAAACCGGTGTGAACTCAAAAGACGTGTGAGCTAACGCAAAGCTTGACTTTTCACACATAAAACCTCGTCTCCTAGCAATGGGCAATCATTGAGCAACGAGGCAGTATATAATTGAGCTTTTTTACCTCAGCGCACTCACCGCGCTGACTGGGAATATGATCTCAAGTCGGTGTGAATTCAATAAACGTGCCAATCTCATGCTCCTGCTTTGACTGGATACGGTAATACAGATGCGCCTTATCCAATTAGGACGATAATTGGGTTGTTTTGGCCATAGCGCACTCAGCGTGCTCATTGCGACAATGACGTAAAACTTGGCGTTTCACACAAAAACATGATCGTTCGAGCAATCACCTACGGTAACAGAGCCGAAACAGAACGTAATTAAGCCTAATTGGGTTGTTTTGGCATTGTGAGGCGAAGGATTGCCCACATTACTAGTGACAGCTAGCGAAGTCAATGCGCTGGATCACGATAACACGAAAACAACACGATTAAATCGTCTAAATGCCACAAATGTCGTCTTTTAAGATATCGCTGAGGTCAATGTTTGTTTTGAAAACGGCCTTTACAATCTGTTTGCCGTCCTCTGATTCACAGGGCAATCTCATGCGCGTGTTTACTACCGGCAGATGGCGTTGCGTGCCACTGTGGAGTGTTATAGTTAAATTGTTACAGATTACGGTAGCGCAACTAAAGCCGATTACGGATTGTAATTCTCATCTAGAGCTCGCTGGCCCACGCTGTCTGACATTGAAAAGTGCAGTTTAAACGCATTTTGGTGTTTTGAATTAACTGTCGCTGGGTTTGTTGATACAAAACGCTGCCTGTTAAGGCCAAGATACAGTAGGACGAGGAAAAACAAAGGCGTAAAGTGAGCGTAATCGCTTTAATGCAATTAACTAAATTGAAGTTAGCATTACTCACGCATCCGAATCATAAAACAAAGCTAGGCACGAGTATGATATCCACGGTAGACGCAGTAAATAGCGAATTAAAACTGAAAATGGCCGGTTCTATTCAAAGCTAGCGCAGTTACTGCGTTGGGGAAATGCCATCTTTGAATCAAGCTTTAACTTGTCCGCTTCAAAACTGGTTTTGAGGTACAATTGTCACTTTAGGCTCGTCATTAGATGGCATAGAATGATCTGCTGTCAAAATAGCGACGAGACGGTAGCGCTACTTGGCCAACGAAGACCGAATAAAAGAGCAATTGCACCCTTAAACAGCGAAAAGTCAATTTCGACCAAAGAGATTACCCTTTTCGGTCAGGTGACCTTTGCAAAAGCGACAAATACAAGTTGCGTGTTAACAGAAAAGGCCAGAAACAAGGAAGGAAGCTCATTATCGAATAACCGCCCCTCCACAGGGGGATTAGCCGAACCTCGGCGCTGCCTACATTCAAGTTCTCTCTCCGTGCGCTGCTGTTACCTATGGCAACAGAAAGTTTGCTTTGCGCACAGCGCCACGAGCACCTCAACGCCTCCCGAATAGGCGATCAGGCGGTGTTCGCGTTCTCAGCGCGAGAACAAGACGACGCAAAGGCTGCGCATTGGACAATAACAACTAAGCTGCTGCGTTAAGGTTTCAACGCACGCGAAATCCCACAAATTGTGGATGAACCCGCTGCCAAGCACCGACCAGCGCCAAACGGCCGCTCATTACGCGACCTTATGACCGACCAACCGACCGACCAGCCGGCCGCTCGCATGCACGTGTGACGGCAGCGCACAGGTGATCAGAGAGGAGGGGCGCGTGCGAGCACCCCCGAGGGGGAAACTCTGTTTTGGTAAGGAGCGGACAGCCGTTTTATCAGTTACTGTAGTCGCGAGAATCAGCGATTGAGCGAGAAGTGAAAGTAAATACACGTAGCAGCGGCGGGGCGGACGCAAAAAGTCAGAAAATCAAAAGTCAAAAGCGCCGGAGAGACGCTGACCGTTCAGCTTGTCGTCAGGAGGAGGGAGTACTGTAGCTCGTGAGAGCTGAAGCCTAATTGAATTGGACACTGGTCATGACATTGTTGCCAATTATGCTTAATTTGAAGCCTGGAGAAGGCAGTGGTTGACCAAGACCATCATACATAGGCGCAATGTGTAGCTACCCACTTCCTCTTACACGGAAATCGGCTTATCTCGCAAACGCCGAGAACGTCAGCTCCGTCCGTCTATTTCTGGACAATTGTATAGTTCTGGACTGCAATGTGACATTTATGGTGTGGAAATTGATGAACCTGAGTCGTATAGCACAGTCAGAGAGACCAGAAAACGCTAGATTTTGAGGATTTAGTGCCAAAGTCTGACCGCTCAATACAAACTCTCAAGTTCAAAGGCACAAAACACACATAAATCCTCAAATCTTGCTTGAAAATAGCCTAGTCACGATGTGGTAAACTCTCGCTGATCAGATCAGACCGTTTTAGGTGCGAAAAACAGCAATTTTGGTTGATCAAGTGTACCAGATTGTCTATAGTCGATGTCCATGCCAAAATGATGTACCGTAGGCATGAGCTATCGCGCAAGAATCAGCTGTTGCGCGTGGACCGTGCCAGGACCACCTAATTAAAGGTTGTTTGTAATCTAAGGTGAGAAACGCGCCTTGTTGTTGCATCAGGAGCAACGCTAATTTATTGATCCTGGCACGATTCATGTCGTACGGCAGTTTGACCCTACGGTACAACATTTTGGCTTTTTGTTAAGGAAGAACGTTGATTTGAAACTCAGATTTACAACGTTTGAAATCCGCTGAACAGCTGACCATATTTTATCCAACTTTGGGTGCAAAAATCGGACCTAATGGATGCCGGATTAGATTAACAGTAGGCTGTTTAGTCGTGCAGCTGTTAGCAGGTGCTCACAAACAGCGCAACGCCAAAATAACGCTAGTTAAACAAGAAGTTGGACTCTGATCAACTAAAGTTGACAAAAAGCAGCGGTTTCCATGCGCAATCGTTGAATACACGGCTATAGATAGACAGAAAGCGTTGACCACACCACACACACACGAATGGGGACGCTCTGCAACCACTGGCAACCACTGAACGCAATCGGCTTATTTCATAAGGCTCGCGAAGGGAGTTGAGCGGCTAAGCGTCTTATGTTAGCATTTTAGGAATTTCAAAAATATGATAATTGGCCCCAAAACTCAAATCTAAGCGTTTTAGATCGAGATTTCGATAGTGATACGCTCGAGTAGAGCAATCCTAAAGGGAGAGAACACACACAAGACTGCGCCAAAGTGCACCTATCAGATATTACCTGTTTGTGCAACTATTCAAGAGTGCACTCTCAACAGGAAAACTCGGCGCAACACGCAAGTGACACGCTCCAATCGGCTTAAAACACAAAAAGCGTCGATCCGCTCGTGTTGCGTGGTGCGGACACGCCACAAGAATGACACAAAAACGGCGGAGGAGCAGAGGAGGTTTGGGTGGCGACCGCCGTCGACAATCGCGCCCGTCGCCGAGCACAAGCGCGCTCTTTGTGTTGACTTTGTGATCTCACGACGAGCAACGTCGCCGAGAGTGCCGCCGCCAGTGATAAGGCGGTCGTTATGCCCGTGCACGCAGAAGAGCGATAGCGCGCCGTGAAATCGAAATCGAGAATGTATTCTTAGTCGCTGAAGCCACCCTCACAGATCAAACCGCCGGCAACGATGATGGCACAAGAGAGAGTGAGCAACACACACACACGCGTAGAATGCAGGCTTGATGACAATGCGAGGCGCGGTGAGTCAACTGCAAGCGAAGAGGGCGCAAACTGTCCAGACTACATTCATGCGGCGAGGGCGAAGGGCGATTGCGAAATTGGGGTCTTTCGCTCCTCTCGTGGGAGCAATCAGTCAGTCTTTCGAACAATTGGATGTTGTTCTGTAGAGTCGAGTCAGTAGCGTGATTAGGATTGTTTGGCTGCTTTGTGGGAAGCGGAAACGGAGCAGTGGCAGCCACAAACAGCAAATTGGCCCAAAAGTGTTACAGAATGACGCGAATTTCGTCGTTTGAATCAGCTGTAGAAGAGCGCTGATTATATGACAATTTTTTAGTTTCGTTTTCGAGTTGACTGATCAATCGACCAGAACCTAATCTCAATAAATACGTTTGGTCAAAGCTATCCTAACGGAGAAAACTCAAGAGCACACCCTTTTAAAGCTTTTAAAGCGCCCATCACGTATCATCAGTTTGTGCTACGTGCGCACACACTCGGGGTCAGGAGGCCTTGACCGGCTGCTCAATTTTCACATGATTCATTGCTGAGGTAGCAAACATCAGAATGACGAAAACGACAAAACTCGTCTATCTAATTTATCGTAGAATTACGTAAAATTTATCTTTCTGTTTGAAGGGTTTTGAAGCCTTTTGAAGGGTGATTAAATTTTTATTCTGGGCAATTTAGGGAAATTTCTATAGATCTACTCATCAACGCGGTATTTCGACATTTCGATAACAGGTTTGACCTGTGTTTGATGCCGTCTACAAAGCCTCGTAAACCAATTGCTAAGCAAAACACTTGCAAGTTATTAGTACAGAGTAAAAGGCTTTGTTTTTTTCATAGCAAACTGTCAGCGCACGAAACCAGCCAATTCCGATCTGATTCGCCAGAATCGGTCAAGCCGCCAGAATCGCATGAAAAAGCGGCAAAACCGGCGTTCAGTCAAAATCACCAGTATTCAGTGAGCTCTAATCGAAAATTTCGCGCTCGTTTGCACCTCAAAGTCCAAACAAAAAAGAGAAAAGCCAGAAAGCGGCATTTCCAATCGGCATCACATTTCTTGCGCTACGCAAACAGGACGTCGTTCGTCTCAAGACCGATGTTTGCGCGCGCGCGCGCGTTCCGCCATTATCGGCCAATAGGCGCGCTCATAAATAATTGGCTTACGTAGTGAGCTGACGATGGAGGCGGCGGCGAGAGGAGCTCTTGGAAAGGGCAAACACGATGTCTCAACCTAGCTTTGGTTTGCGGCTTAGGAGAAGATTAGAACGCACACCCAAAGTGCAGTTTTTTCCCGCTGATTTGAGTCATTTCTGTCAAATAAGGCGATGATAATCCTGCTGGGCTGTGCAGAGCGCAATCAAAACAAGCCAAAAATAGGCATGTTTGCACCGCTGGGTCATTCGCAAATATCATCTGCTAGAGCAGCAAACGCGATTGTTTACGTCGCAAAACTCAACAATCGGGGATTTCCTACACTCTAAGACACCATTAACCTTCTCCTCTTCTCACAAGAAGTGCACACAAAGCGGCGCGAACTCGACTCAATTTTCGTTGAATTTCGGCTTTTGATGTTTGCTTAACCGCAGCACGACTCTCGCCGCGACGTTTCCTTTGTGTTAAGCGCGTGCACTATGGGGACGCGACAGGTTAGAGGTTAGAGGATGGAAGGCAAGAGAATGAAGGAAGAAGACTGAAAGCGAGCAGCTGCACAGAGGCCTGTCAGGGGGATATTTGAAGGCTGTGACTGTGAGCGGCGCATGATTCATTGAACCAGTTTTTGCGTCTGCGATAGCCGGAGGCCATCGACTAATTGACGCGCTGAGTCATGGTCAGCGCGAGGAAGCGGCTGATTAGCTTTCAAAAACTGGATGTGAAGCAGCAGTTGGCCATGGCTACAAGCAGCCAATTCAGGGCACTTGACTAAAACGAGAACATAGGCTCCTGCAACGTGTTACAGGCTCTCAAATTCCAGGTTAGAGGCTGCGGATCCAACAGAAACAAATGAATCCGACTTAAAAAGCTCAAATTTGCAGGAAGGAACTGGCTTTGAAGCAACAGAGATTAGGACATTGACGTGGCTTGTCTCAGGGACAAGGACTACACCCACTTTCATGTGCAAAACACTTTGATTCGCGAATCACACGGAGATCAAGTAAATAAGAAACGTCAATATTGATGCTATTTGGCGAATTTGGCGGAGCGGTGAAGGAATTGATTGATTTGAGCTTTGATGGTATAAACTCAAGTTGAGCGGTCGAATTCGGCTAAACGCAGTTAATTTTTGAAGCAATTCAAAATAGCTAGGATTGACGGCATTGAGCAGAAGCAGAGCAGAAGAAGGCAATCAAATCGAGGTCAAAAATACAACTCGCATCAATAGATTTACAGAATCTAATCGTAGAGACAAAAGAACACGGCCTGGATCGAGCTGTTCGGATGACAGGGAGGCTCGGCAACTCGGTTGATGTCGGTTCGGGACGCTCAGGGGTTATATTAAGCCATCCTTGTAGTTCTGTTTATAGAATCAGGAATAGTGAAAAGCTCGCCATTTGATGGAAGATCCTTGAAATCGGGTTGTCTGCGAAACACCCTCACGATGGCAAAGTGGCACAGAGGCAAGCAATTCTACCGACCACTGCAAGAGGGGTTGGATCTTAACCGGCTAGTGCACCAACAACTAGGTTTATGCGCGCTAGGGTAGCAGAAATGTGAATCTATAAGTCATTTAACCACATAACCGCAAGCATATTGAACGAGCAGTCCAAATCCTACTGATCGTTCGCTGGGATTAACTAGAGCAAAGCGGTTTCAAAACGCTGCTTACCGTATCTGCGATGAAAGCTTGCCGAGCATCAAATATGTTCACCGCCTCTTCCGCCCAGAACTCAAACATCGTTTCCTTTCTTCGATTGACTTCAATGAAGTCACTTCATTGTTTGTTTAACCGGTCACTTTTTGACATTTACAGACTTGTGCTCACTTAGCTTGGCTTATCCTCGACACAAAACAAAACAAGAAATGATGTTACAAGTACTATTTAGGTCACTAAATTACGGTATTACCGTATAGAATATCAATGGTGACATCAAAGTTGATGTTGATCTCGATTGCGTTAGCGCACTGTGAACGAGGAAAATGTCGAAAGTGAAGAATTGACCGGTTAGGTAAACATTGCGCGATGCTATTTTTTGTGACGTTTTGTTTGAGGTTAGGGTGCACGAGTTCGTGTAGTCTGTGTCCGGTGTTCGTCAAAGTGTGTCAAGTGTGATTTTGCAAGTTTGACAACAGCAGGGACATTCAGGGAAGCGAGACCTTCTCGATCAAATCAAAGATCATTCCAGAGATCTGAATTTCACAAAGCAAACGTTGATAATAGTGCATTTTGCAATTTGCTAGTTGCGGAAATGACTCATCGGAGAGTGGTAGATAATCGTCCAATCAAACGTCACGTCAAGTACAAGTAATCAGTGATTTCAATGTTCTTACAGGTCAGGGAAGCACTTGTAGAGGATTTGGAACTGCCAGGGATGGACTTATATGGACTTATCGGTAAAAGAAGAATCAATCAGTGTTTTCATCGCTTAAAGAGACATCCTAACAGAGCAAAACGAAAAGTGCGTCGCTATTTCTCGTTGAAGTCGGTCGGTAAATCATGAATATTCATTGATTCTCATCCATTCAAGGCTAATTGAGGTCGCGAGGAACGCTCACGCTGTCAGAATCTTACGAAACTGAGCGAAAACAGCTAATCAGAGTTGCCGGTTTATGTAAGAAACGCGAGGGGATTACGCTAGAGCGATTATGAAGATTAGCCGCGCGATTCTCGTAGTTCTCGTAAGCCAACAGACATGAGCAGCTTCGTAACCGCTGAAACAACGGCAACAGAACCATGGGATGATGGCCAATTACATCCAAAGCGAACAAGGATTATGTGGGAGAAACGACGAAATTGGAATTTTGCTGAATTTGGTTGAAATCAAGATTGAAGTCAATTCCAAGCCATTAAAGGGACTGAATGAAACGAGGTCTTAGATCGTTTTGAAAGATCTCCTATGGCAAAATCATCGCTTTCGGATTCCGACAGTTCGAAATTCGCACATTTGGTGCTTGTCGTGGCTGAACAAACAGTTAAAAGATAGTTTTTGGTGTCTTTATAGTTGTCTTGACCTGAACCGAGCGTCTCGGTGCCTTTCTAACCGAACTCCAGATAATCGCAATAGTTCCATTTAGAGCTCTATGTGCGTTCACGAATCAGAATTAAATTTTTAATTTTTGATAAACGTTTTTTTTTCATTAAGAAAATTCAAAAGTCGAGTCACAAGTGACATTTTTTTGAGTTTGTCCGTCTTGGCCATAGCTTATCTTCGTTCTTTTTCTACGTACACACATGCCTCAGATTCCGGTATCTGAAAATGAGATCTTAAATCCACCAACTCTAGCTTTCTGGCCAAGTTTACAAACAGGCTCAACCTCCATAAAGTGGGGTAAAAACTTTTGGCTTCTTCATAGCCGCCGTGATCTGAACTGATCGTCTCGGCGCCTTTCAGAAAGCACCCGCTCACTATAGCCACGTTTAGAGCGCTTTGTGTTCGGAGCGACAACGCACTACTAATCGAAAGCGATAAAAAGCGAGTTTTTTCGGCGTTTTTTTGAACTTGTGTGTCTCGGCCTCCGCTTATCGGCGCCCTTTTTCGGCCTCTACACTATGTTGCGTACTCTCTGGAGCCGCTGATAAGAGGATTGAAGACCGATGCACTGTTTTTTAATTCAGGATTTCTTCCTGCTTGATATATTGGTCTTTGTTCTGTCTTCAAGCACGATATCACGTGGAAGTGACTCCAGGGAAGTGCAATCGTCTTTTGAAGATCTATAAAAGAGGCCCCCAACGGTCGTATTCCAATTCAAACCAACAAACGGGCGATGACCGATTGGAAGATTTGGTTTGGAGTGTTGCTCCTGGTGTGCTTGTTGCGATCTGCTGACTCCCGAGGCGTCGATCTTCCCGATGTGAGTGAAAAGCTGCCTGATTTGAGGTTTAATTGTCGCTTCAGGAAGCGAACGATCTGCAGACGAAGACCAACGAGTTTGGATTCGATTCAATCGCGAGCACCGCGCAACATCAACTCGGCAACAAGTAAGTGAAGCTGCTCAGCATGTCGAGTACAGTACCCCTTTAGGGAAGCACTCATTGACTCAAATCATCAAGAGTCCGTTATCTATCCGCCCACCCTCTGGACGTCCGGCGTCGTCCACTACTACTTTGATGCTGAATTCAGTGAGTCTTGAAAAGAGAAGGGGCAAGCGCTGCAATCCATTTTTAGGCCAACACGGTAGAAAGGCGGTGGCAGAGGCGATGGCGTTCTACGAGGCGAACACGTGCATTAGATTCAAAGAAGTGGATCCTCGAAAGTGGACTGGAATAATCCGCATCTACGCGGGTTCCGGCTGCGACAGCGCGATTGGAAGGCCAATCAGCACCGGCACGCTAAACCTTTCGCTCGGCGTCGGCTGCGAGAGCATGGCTGCCGCGAGCCTCGAGCTCGGCCATGCACTCGGCTTGTACAACGAGCAATCGCGCCACGATCGCGATGATTGGATTAAAGTCGACATCGACAGCGTCGCCGAGGAAGACAGAACCCAATTTAGCAAAAGCCCCGATTCCTACGACTTTGAATTGCGCTACGACTTCCGGAGCATCATGCACAGCAAGTCGAGGTGAGCACCGCCAAATCCAGCCGTGTTTGAAGCGTTGCGTGCTTTCAGAGCGTTCGGCATTGATGGCAGCAGACCGGTGATGTGGGCCCACGACTCGAAGTATCAGATGGCGATGGGAGCTAGCCAAGTTCCCGTGTTCACCGACATCGCGCAGCTCAATCAACTTTACAGTTGCGGTGAGTCCACGACTCGTTGTAGGACCCTACTAGAAGCGTCAATTCAGATGCGTGCGCTCCAGGTGCGTTCTACACGACCGTAACAACTACGAAAACCATTGAATGCGCCCACGGCGGCTACCCGAACCCCAACGACTGCACCAAGTGTCTTTGCCCGAGCGGATTCGGCGGAGACGACTGCACGCAGCGGCAGGCGGCCTCTCTAGGCCTCAACTGCGGCCAGACGATTGCAGCGACCAATGATTGGCAGACTCTCAAGCAGAACAACGTTTGTGGCAACGGGCAGCAGACTACAGCGGATAGGACTAATCCCTCGCTCTGCACCTACCACATCCAGGCGCCTGCGGGACGCCACATCGAGTACTGGGTGAACTTTATCGGATTTGACGGCCGCAACGACGCCCTCTGCCACGACCAGTGCGCCTACGGTGGACTCGACTTGAAAGGCCACGACTTGGACCTTCGACCCGAGGGCTACCGCCTCTGCTGCCCCTCGCAGCTCTCCGAGAAATTCCACACCACTGGCGACCTCCTCGTCATCCAAGCGTTCAACAACTTCCGCTACACCGACTTCCAAATAACGTACAGAATCGGTCAGCGCTCCTCCACCTACCGTAATCCTGAACGATTATTCAGATCCCTGTGGAGCGACGCTGACCGCGACGCCTCAGTTCCAGTGGTTCGCGTCGAACCACGTCGTGGGGACCGGAAAACACGAAACCGGAGACCGCAACAACCCGACGACGTGCACGTGGACGATCGAGGCGCCCGCGGGGTCGAAGCTCCTCTACGCGGTCAACTTTGTCGGATTCGACGGCAACCGCTCGGCGCTGTGTCACTGGGATTGCTGGTACGGAGCGGTGGAGGTGCAGGGCGACGAGCGCCTGAAGTTCTGCTGCCCTCAACAGGACAACCAGCTGGTCAAGAACGAGGGAACAAACTGACCGTGAAAGTCACCAACATCTTCCGCTACACCGAGTTCAAGATCCAATACGCGATCGGTAGGCCGCCAATCTACAGTAACCTCACCCGATCTCTTCTAGACCATGTGCCAACGTCAAGACCAGCTGCCTCCACGGCGGCGTCCCCGACCCGAACAACTGCGGAGGTGCGAGTGTCTCCCGGGATTCGCGGGAGCGGATTGCTCCAACGCGCACCTCCTTCCGGGGAGCGCGCTGTGGAACGACGCTCCTCGCAAAGGACTACTGGCAGTGGTTCGCGCAGAACGACGTCGTCGGTAACGGCAGTTTGACGCCGCTGAACCAGAATGACCCCGCGAGTGCACCTACCACATCGAGGCTCCCGAAGGGAAGCGCATCGAGTACGAGATGAATTTCGTCGGATTCGACGGCAACGAAGACGGTCTGTGTGCGCCTAGCTGTGCGAACGGCGGCGTCGTGGTGCGCGGCAACGGCGCGTTCTGGCAGCCCGAGGGGATCAACTTCTGCTGCCACAACGACTACAACAAGCGGCGGACGAGCGGCACGAATCTCCTGTGCTGCAGGCGTGGAACTCGCTCCGCTACACCGACTTCCAAATCGCTTATCACGTTGTTTGATTGTTGAGAGTGCTAATTGTTCTTTAATAAATTCTGTTTTTTTCCATCACAGCGGCTGCCTCATTGATAGCGGAAGACGATCGACAAGTGCGCGTTGCTCCTCAGTGAGCTCTTCTGGGCGAGGGGTTTCTGGACTGAAAGAGACCACACTCTGATCGTTGCCTGGCTTGCGGACCTCAGAAACGTGGGATATCAATTCCCGAAGATCCGCGCGCAGTCAAAATCAAGAAGAATTGCCGCTCTGCGCCTCAAACTTCGAATTCAATCTTCCGATCGCATTTTGACGATGCAACGGCGGGAACTACATGGACGTGCTGGATTGGTGCGATTCTCAGCGCCTTGGTGTTCACCTCCTACCAACCTACCGTATCATCGGACGACGCGATGAAACTTTCGAAAATCGACAACTCGCGGCTAATTGAACATTCATTATCCGGTTAGTTCACTAACG
>MQUG01000974.1:0-19247 GCA_007213375.1 Steinernema feltiae | reverse complement strand
CAGCAACAAGCATCGTTCAACCACCATTTGTCAGCTTATAAAGTCGCAACACTTTGGTCATTGAAACATTGCTGACTGCAGTTGATCAGCGACTCTTCCCTGCTACGTAAAATCACGTTTTTTGGATTAGATTAACGCACAGTCGATGTTTAAAAAACACAAAAATGCGATTTTAACAACTAAAAAACGAATTTAAGCTACGGTCATCTAAATCGATCGCTAAAGGTGTCAGAACCGTCACTTCGCCAGCCGTAAAGGCGGTAAGTACACACGCACACGCAGAGAACGCGGTTTATGGAGACCGACTGGCAGTTTACAGTCCGCTCTGCTCTGTTTGCTCTCGACACGTCCACTTGTGCAGCATCGCCGGCTATACCGTAATGTTAAAGTTGGTTGAAGCAGCACTGCCAGACGATCCAAAGGAATAAATCAAATTTAGGTCTTGAAATTCAAAAACTCGACATTGAGACAGATTGTCTCTGGCGAAAGGAGAGGAAGAGAGTCGCGCGCGCGCGCTTATCAAAGGTCAACAGTGTAAACACTCATTTTCTCCCATTATAGTACAAACATTCACACCCACGATCAGCGGCTTACGCCTCTTAAGACGATATCGTAGGTACAAGATACGCGTCTGGTTGACCCAGCGAGTGAGTAATGCGCAGCGCCACTTATCACTTGTGAGAAACTTTCAATTTTGGATGTTGTTCTCGTGATGTCGCCCGGATTACTGCTGGAGATTTTCTTAAAAAGTGACCGGAAACGGTAATTCGCGTCCGTTCGGCACGCGAAATGCAAATTCTCGAATTTCCGGCGGCCGCTTTCATCTCGGAAAACCTTCCGTTTCGGCGCCAAACGCGCCTCGGGCGTTTTTCCAGCGCGCACACCGCTAATCGCCGCTCGGGACAGTCCTAAAACCTCTACTTCCGCCCTGTTTGCCCGTTCAACAGTCGGCGCGCGATAATCGCCTCTTGAACGGATTAGGAGGCGACCGATCCGAAGCAAACAGCTGAGCATGATCCAAATTAAGCCTTGTTTGTGAGCCGAAAGCCAAAGTCTTTAACCTCATGTTTATTTTGCACTCCTCTTCGGGGCAATCTTGGGTCAAAAACACAGAATTTGGCTGCAACACGCTATTCACTTAACGCTATTCTTCTCAATTCTCCTGTATAATCAGTAAAAGTAATTTTCTCTCTCCAAAATCCACGGGTTATCGTCCATTTCTGTCCTCCACGCGATCATAACTTGCTGCGGCGTTTTGTCGGCGACCTCATAAACAGCGAAGCGACAAAAACGAGACCGGCTTATCACACGCTTCCGCGGCTTCTGAGCAATCAGCGCAGCTCGTTTGCTTGCCGCGAGTCCTTTTCGGCTTCCGAGCCGCGACTTTTGAAGTCGCCGCCACAGTTGATAACAAAACGCCTCGACAGCGGCGGCGGCGAGCGGCGAGGGGAGCGCGATGAACGCGTTGCGCCGCGGTCATTTTTGGAGATTTTTATGTCAACGGGGAAATGAATAACTTTCTTCTCCAGCTCTTTGGTTGATGGGAATCACGCCGGGATCGTTTTTGAGGCTTTCGGGTGGCCTGTCACCCGAAAGGCCACGAATAAATCAGCTTTGAATGCGACAGGAAGCGGCACCGCAAGGTGGCCCCTTTCATCTGTCATTCTATGCTAATGTCGCGCGAGAGAAGTTTTTGTGCGCATCCGGTGCGTCTTTGTGCCTACCGTGGGAGCGTGGGGTACGGTAAGAGGCGACGGCGGCGTTTCGTCTAGACGTGAGATGACCGCGTTTGATCCGTTGCATTAAGCAACGACACACGCGAGGTTTCAGGACGTTCAAGAGGCGATTATCGCGCGCCGAGTGTTGAACGGACAAACAGGGCGGAAGTAGAGGTCTTAGGACTGTCCCGAGCGGCGATTAGCGGTGTGCGCGCTGGAAAAACGCCCGAGGCGCGTTTGGCGCCGAAACGGAAGGTTTTCCGAGATGAAAGCGGCCGCCGGAAATTCGAGAATTTGCATTTCGCGTGCCGAACGGACGCGAATTACCGTTTCCGAAAGTCTTTTTGTCGAAATCGACTTTAAGCTAGATTGAGCGGAGATTGTAACGGCGCTGAACGTCGTAAAATCGGGCCGATGGGAGGTGATCCCGGCGAGGATTTCGCCTGTTTGCAGTCTATGCAAACCCAAAATTGATTTTGAAAATGCTCGCATTCAAACGCGCCATTTTCGTTCAGCGAATCGGTGAAACATTCCTCTCCCCGGCTCCCGTCGGCCGACGATCGCGATCATCGGTTCTCCGAAGTCCAACAGATGATCACGGAAGCGCCGGTCACATCAATCGCCGTTTAAGTGCGCATCGCAGTGCGCATCCCATCACACGCGAAACGCCATTTCCTTTCACGTTTCCACATCAAATTTTGTAAATCAAATGATCGGAATTTGCAAGAAAATCGTAAAATGTAAAATTCCCAAAATTCTATTTGAATTTGTTGACTTATCATCAGCCACTGCAACAATAAATGAACTTTATTATCTCTGATTAACCGACTCTTCTGTTCTAAAGCGTTACGACTGGGTCTGCGGGCGTACACAGTTGCATCCGCGTTGACCCGTCTTCTGACATCTGCTGCGCTTTGATCGTTTTCTTCATTTTTCGCAGGTACTCCTCCCTGTCCTCTGGATTTCTCTGAAACAGAACTCACAGCCATGGTTATAGCAGGTAGGCGGCTTACAAATCGTCCAGATCTTCGCATTTGTACGAAACAACATCAGAGTCATCTTTGCAGCACGAACAGCCAATCAACGGGATGCAGACGCCGAATAGCCTATCTAGATTGCGCAAATAAGTTAAACGGATACAGACAAAGACAAGAAACTTACTGAAAATGGCAAACATGCTGTAAACAGCGTTGTTGAAGACCTCGTTGATGAATGAGAAGAAGAACATGTTGGGTTGGATTGCGAAAAACCGTGAATTTTGCAGTGAATTGTGAAGGTTTTATGTGCGCATGGCATTGATCCGCGATGTGCGAAATTGACGGATTTTGCACATATTTGGCATAGATAAAACGGAGCAATTGGACCAATGCCATAGCGGCCTGCGTTGCCTTCAAATCTGATCTTCTGACTATTGGATGGTAGTCCTGCTCTAGCTTTTGTCCAATATTGATCGTTCCGCGGATCATCGAAATCAGAATTACGCGTTTAGTCAAGTCCATCCTTAGCATGAAGTCTAATCCGCATTTTACTGAAAATTTGTGTTTAATCAGGCAAAAACAAGACGTTCTGCCGTAGCGCTGGCTTTCAATTGGTGTATTGAGACAACGCATGCATGAATCACGATCTTCTTACGCCAGTCGTATGGATTTTCGTTATTTTTTGGTCATTTCTGCTACCCAGGGACGAGCTTAGCTCCTTTAAGTGTTTGAAGCGCTGTTCAACGAAACTGTGGTCTCACAACGATAAAAAAAACAAATGACGTAACAAAATTCAAACCAATCGACTCCAGACACGATTACTGTAGCACACTTAAATCCTCTTTCCACACCAACACAACGGTGCCATCCGCAACACTCCACCAGCGCTTCCACCGATCAGGGGCTCTTTCCTAATCACATACCGTACACCGGTATCATAACCACCACCACCTAATTGAAAACAAAAAACGACTTTGCGTCACTCAAACTGACATCGAGCACAAATTAAGGCGATTGAACGCGTGAAAAACAGCGAAATCGGATTATTGTGGAGCGCGACTGGTGGTGAAGAGATTGAGAAATCAGAAACTGAACTGCTTGCTGCGGATTACGGTAGTTCGCGGGGAGAGAAGACAAAGTCCGGCTGTTGAAAGCGGCACAAAGTGCAGCGAGAAACAGAGGAGCGCTACAATGGAGTGCAGCTGATTCATTCAGGTGATTAGCGTCCACACAATCACCGCATTGGAATGTTGCATCCGCTAATGACTGAAAGTTTGAGGTGCCTCTAAACCTGGAAATCCATGCCCTCGGCCCTTTTCCATAACGGTCCCTCCAAAAATCACTGATTAGTGACCGTAATATGCATATGTTTCTCCAATTTCACTGTTTACCGTCTCACTAAAAGTCTTTACGCAAATAGCACCTCAAAAATTGGAAAACATTGCCATGTAAGCGGTGCTAAGCAGCGGTTAATCTGTTTTTCTACTTTCTGAATTACAGTACACGCCGTTGCTAATTACTTGTGAAGTAAACATTAGCAAAAGTTTTGTGGAATGTGATGATTAGCTACCGTAACCCACATTAGCTGGACTGCTGGAATTTGAGAGTCGAAGAGGCAACTTTGGTTGAAAAGAAGACCACACTACAAGTTGCTATTGTCGGATTAAATTCGAATAACTCGTCACGGGAGCCTGCGATGTGTGTAATCGTCTCTGTTTTTGTCAACGGTGATTGAAGAAAACGTTGAAATACCGGTTCCACGAGGAGTAACATCGAAAAACGAGTCAATAACGTTGGTAGATTGGGCTCTTGTGCAGCGTTTGCACTCATTTTCACGCCAACGTGAAATTGAAAGAAAGTTATCACAATTCCTTGTAGGAAAACAATAAATCACTGCTACTTTGTTCAAATTCCACGGATTGATGCGGAAATGGGTGCAAAAGATGCAGAAGAGCCTAATCTACAACAACGATAAGAAGGTTTTCGATATTACTCTTGTGGAACAAGTATGCCAACGTTTTCCGCAACCGCTCTTGAAAAGAACCAAAAACCAGACAGACGAACAGAGCAGACCACACACGTGGCGCGTTTCTCGCCTTTCTCGAACGCGCCATTTGAACTTAATCCGACAATAGGTGAGCGGGTTGATGCCGTAATGATGATTTGAAGTTGGAAAAGGCCATATTTGTACTGAAAAGCGGAATCAAGGTCAAAATTTGAGTTGCTGGTAGTCTATCCCAGTCCTCAGATGCACCAAAGTCACCCAGCACGATGTGTGAGTCAATTAAACCGAATTTAGGCCCAAAAACGTTGTGTTTATTGTCACGCTAGAGCAGTATGCACAATCTGGTCTTGGCACGCGCCGACCCTTCAACTGTATCAACATACCTCCGCGCGTTGGTCGAGGCGCCCAGTGCGCGAGATGGCGCACGCGCCGAAAGGAGCTCGGCGACAATCCGACCGTAACCCACTTAATGATATCATCCCTCTTGTCGCCGCCGCCGCCGCACTCTCCAAGTGAGTTCCTAAATTGACATTAGCGAACGAAAAACGGCCACTTTAACCAAACAACGCACGCGGTCGTGCCAGGAACCTGCGGAACGCACTACGCGCACTTTAGGGTCTCTTATTACTAAGCGCCGCGCGTTTACAATTTCCGTTTGCAGATTACTCATTTACAGATTGGCTGTAAATGAGAATAAATCGAGAGTTGAGGAGTTTCGGAAACGGTAATTGTCGCTCGTTCGGCACACGTCAAGCGCAAATCACAAATCTCCGCTGCTGCGGCGAGCCACAAGCGGCGCTATTTGTCCTCTTCCTATTCCTATCTTCTTCAAAAACACAATCGAAACAATCATTGTTTGTCCTGTCCCCTTCCGCACACCCACTCATACAACACAATTTGCTCGTTGTGGGACCCGAAACAGAGGTGTCGGCGGAAACGCGCATTTGCGTTATCAGCTCGCAGCAGCGCCGCTGTTGTCGCGGCGGCTTCCTTCAAATGTTATTTTAACGAGCCGGGGCCACCGGGCGCGTTATCACCGGCAAACTTCAAAGCGTTCGGCCGCCTTATGAGCCTGTGGTGGTTGTGTGAGTGGTGAATCCCCAAATTAGGACAGCAGCAGTGCACAGAGAGAGCGCTGAAAGCTGTCAGGTGTGGGCGACTGTCTTCCGCACACCGGCGATGACACGTCACCGTGGGAAGCGAGGAGCAGCGAGAAGTGTGGTGGCGATTATCGGCGGCGGCGGCGGTCCTAATCGGGCGAGGAATTCGGATGCTCTGGAGTGGAAGGTGTTGTTGGTCGTCGCGCTTAGGGCGAGAAGAGGGCGAAGGAAGCGCCTTTGATAAGCTACTCTCGAGAGGAGATGGAGCGAAGCTGAACGCACTGTAATCGATGGGGAGAAATGAGGTGGTCAGCGGGGAGCAAAATCTGCCATTTTGGCATTTCAAATGCCATTACCAGAGCTACAGTAATCGGTTGACGAAGACATATGAATTTTGGCATCAAAATCTCGCATTTTCTTTAGGAATTCTAGCGAATTACGGTAGAATTCGCAGAGGAGACGACCACATGCATGAATTTACAATTTCCACGCTGACCTCAACTGTCATCGCCGCTAATCTTCCGCGCTGCATGACTCAGGGTGCTACGGTCGCTTTCGGCGCTCCGTATTGTGGTCGCGCGTTAATCTCGCGCACTTTGTCACCAAATCCCTCCGCAAACACCTTTGAACTCGCCCGCTCCACGCGCGCGACTACCGTAACCCCTGTACACCGCACACAGGTTGAGTTTAGTCGGATGCGCGAAAGCGAGTGCTGGATTCACTACCGTAACCTCAAATCGAATCGAATCTCCTCCAGTCTGATGCCACCGCTACTTTCTGTGCCTATTTCCGTTAGTTCTGTTTGCCTCCAGCGCACAGTGTCGGCAAACAGAGTGCGTTTTTATTCCTCTCGCCTCCAAAACGGGAAGAATTGCAAAATCCACAATGTAAACAAGGCCGGTGTGCGCACGCTGAAGAAAGAAACGCCGCTCGCGCTTCTCCTTTGTTGCTCGAGAGTCGCAAAGCGCTTGAGATCCTTATCTTCACGATCGCCTCCTCACTTTCGGCGAATCCTCCTCCCTGTGGCGTTTGTTTATTCGCGCACATGCGCGCAGCATCTCCCTCACAGCACCCTGCGAATCGCCAAAGGTCGAGAGGAGCCGCGTGTGGTTGCTTTGAGTGAAGATGACTCGGCGACCGAAAGGGGCGTTCCGCGGGCCGCCCTCCAATAAGCCACCGCTCGCTTGCGGCGGCCGCGGCGGCTCGTCGTCTACAGTCATTGACTGCCGATCGGTGGTTCTAGTGGCACAGACCGGTGGCGCAAGAGCACCCTTCGTCGTTACCGTACTCCTCCTCCTTCTCCTCTTTTCTAACTCGCTCGCTGCGATGATCATGAATCCGTTCACGGGTCTACCCATGCTGTGGCCTCTCCCTCAGATTCCCCCGCCGACAGCGTCGATTTTTCCGAATCAGATGGAATTTAACAAGACCGTCTTTGAGTATGTGATGCGGCTGCAACTGCAGGTAAGCTTCGGATTTTGGATTACTGTAGAGTAAAGGCCGTAAACATCAAGATGAAGTAAAGTCTAAAAAATTTTCGCTCTCTTAAACCCCATTTGAACGGTTGCTGAGTTTATTCCACCCCATTTTGGCTCCAAATGAGCGTTTCTAGAGTATATTACGGCCTGGTTCAGTGTTCCAAACACGCTCAAATTCCTCAAAAATCTAAAGTCCACCGATAACGCGCCATAAGTCACGCGTCGTTTCGTTCAATCTTCGTCGCATTACGGTAGCTTAGGCGAGAGCGTCGTGATAAGAGCAGCGTTTTCACGCGTGCTCGTTTCCCCCGGTTTCTCACGTATTCAGCGATTCGAAAAGACCATCCAACTACCGTAACCTTGAGCACAATCAATACTTTTGCAGAAAATCCAACTCGCACAAGCCGTATCGCCCGTATCACCGCCGAAACTCGATTTCTCTCGCCTGGCCGACAGTATCCAAGCGGAAGCAAGCGCACGTCACTCGCCGTGCACCTCCGCAATCCACACGACGACCCCGAAGATGCGGAGGGCAACGCGCACGAAGCGGCGCTTCATCTGCAGCTTCTGTCAGAGGGAATTCTCCAAGTCGTACAATCTTCAAATCCACGAAAGGACGCACACGAACGAGCGTCCTTTTCCGTGCGACGTGTGCGGAAAACGCTTCCGACGGCAGGATCATCTCAGAGACCACAAGTGAGTCGAACTCTCAACCGAAACCCTACTTTTATCGGCTCAATTGCAGATACACCCACGCTCCAGTGAAGCCATTCGTTTGCGACATCTGCAACCGCGGATTTTGCCAATCGCGAACGCTTCAAGTTCACAGAAGTTCGCACGAAATCATTTCGCCGAGTCTCCTCGTAAGTGCAAAATGCGCTCTTCGCACCTCTGATTACGGTACTTTTCAGTCTCCTCACTCGCTGAACGTCTCAGGTCTCTCGAGTCCGTCGAGCAGCGACGCGTCGACCGTCTCCATCCAGTGAAGATCGCCACGACTTCCGTGCGGGAACCTCGGCGTTTGTGGATGCGTATACATACGAGTGATATTTCAAGCGTGCACATAAACCTCTCCTAGTGTAATCGATGCGTCTCGTTGTAAAGTTACCTGTTTGCCGTGGATCGGGCGCCTCCTAATCCGTTCAAGAGGCGATTATCGCGCGCCGAGTGTTGAACGGACAAACAGGGCGGAAGTAGAGGTTTTAGGACTGTCCGGAGCGGCGATTAGCGGTGTGCGCGCTGGAAAAACGCCCGAGGCGCGTTTGGCGCCGAAACGGAAGGTTTTCCGAGATGAAAGCGGCCGCCGGAAATTCGAGAATTTGCATTTCGCGTGCCGAACGGACGCGAATTACCGTTTCCGGTCACTTTTTAAGAAAATCTCCAGCAGTAATCCGGGCGACATCACGAGAACAACATCCAAAGAGATTGAGCGGAGATTGTAACGGCGCTGAACGTCGGTCGACAACCTGTGCCTACACTACATCTACAGATCTACAGAAAATCTACACGCTTGATATACTACCCTGAACGTTGAAATTCACTGCTGCTGAGGGTGAATCCGCCCGTAGCTTCATTGCATCTCCTCTTTTTTGTCTTCTCTCCCATGCTGCTTTCAAGACCAGTTAGCAGCGCCCGATGCTCTGCATCCATATGCAAATGATTCATGATCTGTTTACTCTCCAACGCTTCTCGTCGTCCCAATATTGACTCACCTCACCAGCCACCCGCGCATCGCTCTGCTCCCCTTAAAGGCTTAAGTAGCCAGCCAGCAAGACGAGCCACCGCGGTTATCACTCATCGCCAACGGCTCCTTCGCTCCTTCAGTTTGTCTTCCTCTTCGCGCGCCTCGCGCGCGTTAATCGTCTTAAGAACCAGCGCACACCACCTACTACGGCAGGCAGCGAGCGAGAGGCGAGAAAGCGGACGCGCGCGCCAACCGAAAACGGTTTGTGTACCGACGGCGTTAATCGCTCGCGGCGCTTCTTCACCGCTGCGCTATCACTGCGCTCGCTCGCTTCTCGGGAGGCGAGAAAGCATGCAGCGGTGTTCGCACCTTCTCAGCAGCAGCGAGCGCCCTGCCGATGACGGTACCTACGTAATCGCAGCGTGATTTACAAAATTTGATGTGGAAACGCTTTTGTTGGAAGTGAAAGGAAATGGCGTTTCGCGTGTGATGGGATGCGCACTGCGATGCGCACTTAAACGGCGATTGATGTGACCGGCGCTTCCGCGATCATCTGTTGGACTTCGGAGAACCGATGATCGCGATCGTCGGCCGACGGAAGCCGGGGAGAGGAATGTTTCACCGATTCGCTGAGCGAAAATGGCGCGTTTGAATGCGAGCATTTGTAAAGTCAGTTTTGGGATTTACATAGACTGCAAACAGGCGAAATCCACCTCCCATCAGCCCGATATTACGACGTTCAGCGCCGTTACAATCTCCGCTCAATCCCTCGGAGTCAATTTCGACAAAAAGACTTTCGGAAACGGTAATTCGCGTCCGTTCGGCACGCGAAATGCAAATTCTCGAATTTCCGGCGGCCGCTTTCATCTCGGAAAACCTTCCGTTTCGGCGCCAAACGCGCCTCGGGCGTTTTTCCAGCGCGCACACCGCTAATCGCCGCTCGGGACAGTCCTAAAACCTCTACTTCCGCCCTGTTTGTCCGTTTAACACTCGGCGCGCGATAATCGCCTCTTGAACGGATTAGGAGGCGCCCGATCCACGGCAAACAGGTAACTTTACAACGAGACGCATCGATTACACTAGGAGAGGTTTATGTGCACGCTTGAAATATCACTCGTATGTATACGCATCCACAAACGCCGAGGTTCCCGCACGGAAGTCGCGATCTTCACTGGATAGAGACGGTCGACGGACTCGAGAGACCTGAGACGTTCAGCGAGTGAGGAGACTGAAAAGTACCGTAATCAGAGGTGCGAAGAGCGCATTTTGCACTTACAAGAACCTGAAACTTTGAGGTCAAATAAGTGATTGCTGTTGAGGCTGTTAGATGGCACGCAAATGCTATTTGTGTGATTTTCTGATTACATTTAGAACCTCACAAACTTTTATTAAGTTCTACAAACAGCCGGCATTCTCGTCACCACATTCACCGTAGTAACAAACGACCCGTGCTTCTCTTTCTGAAACGTCCTCCTTATTTTCCTTCTAATCGATCCGTTGATGAGTACGGTAGCCACCGAAAACAGTCCACAGTCGAAGATCCACAGACATTGCACGATAAATGACGACAGAACGCCTTCGTTCATCAGTTGGCTTCCCCAGAAGAACCACAATAAGTAGGTGGACTCATAGAGGAAGGATATCACCGCAATTCCCAGGATTCTCAGCTCCGCAGCTGAACATGCGATTCCGGAACGTGCGGTTTGACGCAACTGAAAAACGAACATCGAGATAATCTTAATTCCGGCTTGAATTACCAGGTAAATCCGTGCAAAGACAGTAAAGTACAGCAGCAGCACCACCACGAGGATGACAAAGTCAAGGCACATCTCCATTGTGAGGAAACTTTGCGTTCCGGGCTGTTTATCGTAGAACCAATCATAGTAGCCATGATTGGAGAGGTAGGTGAAGCCGAATCCGGGAAGATTCAGGCCCACAAGGTAGATTATGGCTACAGTCCATGAGAAGACCAAGAAGCCCCAGGTTATGAGCGTGGTGCTTCTGTTATCGACCACGACGACGAATATGAGCGCTCGTTCGACTGCGAGCGCCAAGGAAGCACCGAGATACAAGAACCAACCGCTCTGGATCCACGCGCCGGCTATCTGCATGAGATTTCAATCGTTTAGAGAGCCTGAATTGCGATGATTTACCCTCTCCAGGTAATCGTCGATGTTGCTGTCATAGAGAGTCATCAGTCCGCCGATGAAATGCGACATCAACTGCATCATGCAGCCCGGAATCATGTTTTTGATGATACGGTAGGTGTTCGTGTTGAACTCCTTGTGTCGGAAAATGGTCTAAATGTTGTGTTGTTCAGCGGGATTACGGTAGTGCGGGGGTTTACTAGAAGAACGACCGCATTCACAGAGAAGAGAACCGCGGATGTTGAAGTGTAGATTGAGCCGATGACGATGTTTACTGTAGCGACCATCTGAAAGCGAAACAGCTAAAGTGAAGAACCTGGTTTTTGCCAAGCTTTAGTCTCTTTCTGCCCTAGCTGTACACAGGTACTGTATAACATTCCAGAGTGTTCTCTACAAGACCGAAACTATTCAAGCGGATCTGACCTCGAATTGCCCATAAACTGAAGCCTCACCAACTGTAAGAACCGACAAAACTCTGCTCTACTTCTGAGCGCCATTTTTGCCCATTTTTCCCCGTTGCACTATTATTTGGCTCAAATTGATGTATTCTTGATTGTGCAAGTGCAACTCGAGGTTGGCGCACACGATGCAATCGTCAGAATCTCACAAAAGACCTAAAATCCGCAACTCCAGACGATGCCGCCTGGAGTTTCAGTACTTTCGGTCTTGGACCGAACGCTCCGGAGTGTTATACAGTACCCGTGTACAGCTAGGACAGAAATATACTATAGACATCGAACAGACAGACACAGACGGTGCAAACTTTACTAAATAATCAAAATTCCAAAATTCACCAAATCTCGCGACAAAGTCGTTACAATCTTTTGCACAATTACCAACTTAAAGCATCAAAATTTCGAAATTAAATTTGGTCAAATTCTATTCTTACTTTGACTTCAACTGCAGCACCAACCCGCAGACAACACAGCACTGGCTCCGCGTTTTCCCAGAACCATGTTGATAGTTATCGTGCGAACGGGAAAGGCCCTGGCTCCCTTGGACTTTTGTTTATAACGAGAATTCTGAGCAACACGAGATAAGTTTAACTAAGAAACAGCTCGCGCGTCACAACGTCAAGCACTTGTTGTTGAATGATGAAGTTTAGTAACGCCATGTTTAAAGGTTGCTCAGCCGAGCGTACTGCTTTGCGAACTTTCCTTTCCCCGATGACGCGACAGACGCAGGTGAATTAGAAAAAACCACAACCGTCACAGCTGCGCTTTTTCAACTCATCGAACAGAACTGAAAACAGAGCACGTAACGGGTGGAACAACAGAGATTGAGACAATTACGGTGACTGTACTATTATGACTAGTTGGCGATTAGTTTGCTCGCGGTTGTTATTGTTGAGCAGCGCTTTAAGGTCATCAATAGTGCGTCAAATTACTCAGATTACTCAGTTCTTTGGGCATGTAAATGAGCGGCTTCTTACCCTTCGTATCAAGTAGCAAAATTCAGCGACGGACGACGGAAAGCGTTGGGTTGGGGATTGAGTTGAAATGATCCAAAAGAAGACGGAATTCAGAACACACAAGCCACAAGCGATCAGCTGTGGGTTGTTTTTGTTCTTTCACTCCCAGGCCACAGTGGTGTCAACAAGCGTGTGTCAGGTTTGTATCACATGTCCGCGCAATCAACAGAGACTCATGCATTGCAATTCAAGCAGGTGATCTTTCTATCCCCACCGTAATTACTCAATTTCGTTAACAGATTTGGTTTATTCCGTTGTTGTTGTTTTTTAGCCTTTGATTGATTAAAGGGACACGGACATCGCTCATCGTCTATCCCCACTAATTCGCCCTTGCGATCTCGAAGATGAACTCAGATGAAGGACAATTCAATCCTGAGATAAATAGCGAAAGGGATCCTACATTTCCTAGAAACTTATGGGTCCTGAGGCGATTGATTGCAATCTCATACGATACGATACGGTCGTATTTTGAACGTTTGTTGCGGAAACTGACCATTTCCGGCCGTTTCACGTGATTCCGATGGCACGCGCGTTCCTCACTACCTCGATTTGGTCTCGATCGACCACGAAACATTGGCTTGACGCGCAAAACACGAAAAATTCGGATTGCAGCATCTTGGTGGAGAGGGTTGAAAATTGGGTTGAAAAAAAGACAAAATTTCAGACTTTTTTGGATTGTAAGAAAAATTGCACCATACTCGCGACGCATATTGAATCATAGCGGAACACATCAGCTATAATGCCAACCTGAGTCAACCTCCGCTCTCGCTGTTTTTGATTCTTCAGATGCCTCTTCAGATGCATTTGAGTTGCCTGTTTGGCCTCGCACACTGCGAAAGGTGCTCCTGTGGCGCTAGTTGTACTAGCAAGCTCGTTTCCTGACCTTATACATGAGCAAACAAGTAGAGCCTGCCATCCGATATCAAGTAGTCTTGTCAAATTTGTTTTCAAATCAAAAATTTAAATTTCCGCCCGCGCAACTACGGTTTATACTCGAAATTTCAGTTCACGATATCGCTATGTATTCGTTAAAAAGTCCTTTTAAGGCGTACACTACAAAATAACAGCTGACTCATTGTCTGATTCTCGGTACAACAAAGTCTTTGTTGTCAGAGCAGTCCTGTTATTATTAGGACACACAGAAAACAGTTCAAAGTCGCAAATACTCAATTATGAGCACGGCAGTACACGAAATTTATCTCCTTGCCAAAGTGGAGCATATATCACAAAAAGCACTGCCGTAGAGCACTGAAACCGGACTGGTTGTCAACATAGTCGTTTCATTTTTAAATTACACAACAATTTACAACAAGAATTAATTACACAATGCTAAACGCCACGAAGAGTTCCGAGGGAGAGATGACGATCTGGCCGACGATGTCACAGTGTTATTGTGAGAAGTTTTGCTACTGGGCTGCAGTCGACTTCTTGTGGCTTTCTCACTTTCTCACAATTGAAACCGTGAGGAGAGAAAGTGTGATTTCAGTAAGCAACTGCAGACAGAACATTGATCTTCGGGGTTTGTGCGGGGAAGCGCGAACGCTGTCCCCTGACGCAAAAATTTAGCTGTCGGCCAACTCCAACTCGGAGATGCCGCACGGGTCAGCCGGGAGCCAAAGTGCAATGTCCCAGCCTCGCCATGGATTCGCCGCCTTCGTGATCGCGGCGAGACCCCAGCCAGGTAAGTTTATGATGCGTCCATCGTTCTCCACCCTATGCGCACGCGATCGCATTGCTGCAGCGGTGCGCTCTGTTTGAGTCAGACGAACAGAGAACAACAACATCAGAGGATAACTGGGACATTAATGGTTGTTGTTCCCTTTTGCCTGTCTGAGACAGGCTGCGGCCATTGACCGGTTGGATGTGTGCACCATTTCCACTGACAATGAGTCATAAAATGCACAACTACCGCGTAAACTGACGCCAAATTACTTACAATTCAATGGAATGTTGGATAACACTAATAAACAGCCAGCCTTATCAAGTCTGGTCATTTTCAGTCATTTTTCGTTTGTCTGTGGCATTTCAATTGTACGATTTGTGTTTCCTGAAGCAACTGCAGACAGAACACACACGACAATGACCTGTAGCCGTCTTCAATCTTGCAATATCTCAGTGCCGTGACGCTCATTTATTGCCTAGGTGTACGCTTTCGCGCATTGCATGGACAACTCGAGTCTAATACAAGACTATCGTCTCAAATCTAAAGATGCCGAATAGACATTGAAATCGTCGGAACTTTGGTCATTCGCGTGTGCACCGTAGTCACAACAGAAGTTGCTTTGCTCTTCAGAAACGTTCTTTGATTTTCCTCCTGATTGATGAGTTTATGAGGACTGTTGCCGTTGAAAATAGGCCGCAGTCGAAGATCCAGATGAACTGCACGATGAACGACGAGAGGATGCTCGGTTCCATCAGCTTGCTGCCCCAAAAGAACCAAACGAGGTAGGTGGACTCGTAAAGGAAGGAGATGACCGCGATGCCCAAGATTCGCAGCTCTGCGCTCGAAGACGCGATTCCTGTGTTCCCTGTGCGTCGAATCTAAATAGCATTTTGTTTTAGGCATTCTCTCTACCTCCTCCTACCATAAACAGACGCACAAAGACCGCAAAATAGAGCGAAAGTACGGCAACGAGAATACTAAAGTCAAGGCACATCTCAAGTGTTAGATAGTACTGCGTTAGGGGCTGTTTATCGTAGAACCAATCAAAGTAGCCATGGTTGGAGAGGTAGGTGAAGCCGAATCCGGGAATCAGAAGACCCACCAAGTAGACAAGTGCGGTGATCCACGAGAAAGCCAGAAATCCCCACGAGATCATGATGTTGGTTCGAGCGTCAACCAATTTGAAGAACGTGAACGCGCGCTCGATTGCCAGCGCGAGCGACGCGCACAGGTAGAGGAACCAACCGCTCTGGATCCACGCGCCGGCTATCTGCATGAGAATACAGGCGTTTAGAGCCTGAATTGTGATGAATTACCCTCTCCAGGTAGTCGTCGATGTTGCTGTCATAGAGAGTCATCAATCCGCCGATGAAATGCGACATCAACTGCATCATGCAGCCCGGAATCATGTTTTTGATAATACGGTAGGTGTTTGTGTTGAACTCCTTGTGCCGGAAAATGGTCTAAATGATGTGTTGTTCAGCTCGATTACGGTATTTGGAAACACTTACAACGAGAACAACCGCATTCACGATGAACATAACAAATGAAGTTGAAGTGTAGATCGCGCCGATGACAATGTTTACGGTAGCGACCATCTGAAAGCGGCTCAAATGATGTACAGAATGGCAAATTGTAGATTTCCGCGCATTCGCCGTCTGCACTCCTCAACGAAAACAACAAATTTCGGCCGCCACAGAGAGCCCATTCATCGAACAACCAAATTAACAAATCGAATAACGCATAAAGGAAATTTAGCAGTTGTCTGAACACCCATTAGCTCCCAGCTACCAGTGAATCACACAACTGCTCGTTTCAGCTCGAAACTCGATTTTCGAATGCGAAAGGCTAGAAGTCAAGCTGCCACGGCTTTATATCCAAAGTGATTGCGCCTTTCAAGTTTGCCATTTTCGCACGCTCAACCACAAAAGACACTTTTGATTACTTGGAATAATTGGAACGGAAAAACAGAAAGGCGCGATCCTCCCACGATATCTGTTTACGGTTTGCTGCTTTCGTGTGAAATCATCAACAACGATGGTGATTAAGGAAAAACATGGTACAATCGCTTACCGAGAGAATCTCTCAGGCGTGGAAGCTTTGGACAGCGGTTAGAAGAGGTTTTGAGATAAATGTTTGAAACATTCTCCTGCGCACAGACCTGAAATTGGCGAAATGTGGGCAGAAATCATGAATTTTCATTAGTTCTCGGCCAAGCGGCCACACTTTAGTGATCGCAAAGGGTGCTTATGCCATCCGAATGAAGGGAAACGAACGAAACCAGAAAAACGGCTAGTCATTAGCCACGAGAGCGATGATTTTCTAGTAAAAGCCAACTCCAAAGTACCGTATGCTGTGAGAACGTAGGATCGACGGTTACAAATGGTGCTAGGCAAAGCATCAAATACTCTGAAAAGCTCCCCGGTTCCCCCATCACGTCAAACATCACTACGCTCACATCAGACTTCAGTTTGTTGTGATTCAAGATTTCAAAAAGCTAACTCATCTAAGCGTAACTCTCTTTGTCTCCTCTCTCTGTAACAACGCAATTCAAATGAACTTGCGCATTCTTTTATGCTTTTTTGCGTTTTTCTGTTATTGAAAAAGAGTCCACAAGCGCTTAAAAGTGTAATTTTTGCAAATGAATGTCGTTGACCTACGTGTTGACAATGATTGTCATCGTGGAAAAGAGCCCCGCATCGACGATCCACAGGCAATTGGTCAACATCATATCCGCCTCACTGCTGGACAGAACTTCCGTTTTCCAAAACACAAACTTGATAACGACGAGTTCGTAGAGAAACGATATGACCGCCACGATCAGAATTCGCATTTCGACGCGGAACGACGGCATATTGTGACTGGCTGACTTGGTTCGCATCTGAATCGAAAAGTCTAAATATCGCGATTCACGCCCTGTACCTTGAAGACGCACATCAGGACAACCAAATAGCAAACGAGCACAGAGGAGACGATCGCAAGCAGCGCAAAGGGCTCCCCGACGTCCATCAAGATAGAACCAGGCTGCGGATCATAGTACCAACTGAAGCACTTCCCACTGTGACAGTAAACAAATCCGAATCCTGGTAGAAGAAACAGAATAAAGTGAATGAGCGCGTGAATCCAGGCAAAAATCATGAAAATGTAGCTAAACTTGTTGCGGAGATGAGTCCACACGAAGTCAGCATTCTGTTGACCGCCAGAGCTAGCGATAGGGTCAGGTGCAGCATCCACGCTGACTGCACGGCTGCGCCGGCGATTTTTCAAGAATTTCGTTGAAATTACTGTTGGCGAAGGTCATAATGGCGCCTAGCAGGAAGAGACACAAGTGGAATAGGGACGCGAAACACATATTCTTAATGATGAGATAAGTGATCGAAGAATACTCTGTGAAGCGCAGAATCGTCTAAATTAATGAATTTACGCGATTATGCGCTGCGACTACTTACTGTGAGCACCATAAGATTCGGGAAGAACATTGAAAGCGACAGGAAAGCGTAGAGAAACCCACCGATTAGGTTCTCCTGTTGCATGCTTGCGAACTGCAGTATAATAGGATAGAGGCCTATTTCAGCATTTTCACATGTTCTCAAACAGGTGCTTTGCCGTTTGACACAAGTTGCTGAATTGGAAATCATGCCAGCAACATCAGAATTTGAGGTTTGAGACTTTTATTGAGTTTATTACGACACTGAGATCCGCTTCTTATCCAACTGTTCGACTACTATCAGTGGTTGAAACGTTGCGCGCGAATACGGACGCAGTCCAAGAGCTTCATAGAGGCTTTCTTCATCGGGGAAATTGCTAAATATCGCATTTTTCAGTTAAATTACAATAACACTCACTGACCATTACGTTCGCTTGTGAAGACCCGCTCGTCTGGAATCGGATAGCGCAACCGATTACCGTAGCGCTCTATGTACATTGCAAACAAGCGCCTCTCCCATGCAGCAGCACTGATGCGCGTGAGCAAACGTTTGGAAATGTCCATCACAAGAGGGACGTACTCGACGGTGTTCCGTTTAGCCGATTTGTCCAGTTTCCGCAGGCGTTCGAGCACTCCTCCAGCGACTCCCTCAAAGTATGCAGCGAGTTCGCGATTCGAGATCATCCGTCTAGCGAAATGGGTTTCGTCTTCATCCAGTTGAACGAAGTCGGGAATGGCAGGAAAATCAGTGGTTTCGAGATTCTGTCGATCAAAGAACAGCAGATCACTAAACGTGAAGGTTAGCGTTTGAATTGAAAAGATTCAACCTACGGAGCGCCTTTGAGCTGCTCGATAAGCTGCTTGATTCCACGAGGAAGCGTCGCGGGACTGACGTTTACATTGTGGATCAGATTTTCGGGAATGCTGAGCACTGATGAGGTCATAGCACCTGCTTTCATCTCGTGCATCGAACTGATCGTGTAGTACCAGTGCTCGTCACTAAAGTTCGCTATCGAGCCCTAAAACAAGCGAATCATTAAAAACTACACGCGATTCCGATTACTCCAGATTTCTCCGCATGCTGTGCGCTAATCATCGAATGGCATACAAGGGTATCGAGCATAATCCTCCCGAATGGATAGAGTAATCGAATCCGTAGCCGCTCGTGCCGGAAAGAAGTCCGCCGCAAGGTTCAGATCCAGTTTCGAGTTGATCAGATCACCCATGATCAGCGAATCGACAACTTGCTCACGCTTGATCGGCTTCTCCACGTCTTTGAGCCAAATTTTCGATTGAGCAAACTGACTCATACCACCGTGAGCGAGGAAATACCCTAAACAAACGTAGATTCGGGTCTCTAAATATGAAAGAAACAAACCATCAACAGTGCAACCAACCGGCAGTTCATCGAACGCTTCGTTTAATCGTGTATAGAGGCCAATCCAAGCCGTACTCCTCGCACTGTTTAGACAATCGCGAGCAGTAGTTGTTGTCGTACACCTTCGTTTGGTCCTCGGAGTACAGTGACGTGGTTGGGAAAACGCAGTTTTCAACAAGAAGATGAGGAGGACGGTGCT
>MQUG01000972.1:0-12719 GCA_007213375.1 Steinernema feltiae | reverse complement strand
GCTACTGTTTTCACAAACAAAAAAAGGTCTACGCGGAGGCTATTTTTGGATCACCAAAAAGAGAAGCCTTAAAAATCAAAATTTATTGCACTACATGAAATGAACATTTAGCGTTAAAGTGTTTAGATTTTTGAACATTTCTTTTATCTTCTCCACTCAAACTAAACCAATTTACGTAGTCAGATCTTCACTTCTTGTTCGTCCTTTTTGGTTTTTCTGCGTGCTGCTGCGAATTCATATTTTTGGTACCGTTTTGCGGTATTGAGAGGCAACAAGTGCAACTTCTTCCTTTCCAACCAAAACACTAATGTTTGCGTTTAATCACTTTTTCAAAAACAAAAATTTGGAATTTTTGCACCGCGACAAAAAGCCAATTAGACGTGACCATTGCTCTATTTCATTGAGTCAGTGGTTACAATAGTTCTGGTTGTTTAACGTAGCATCCATTACAATGATTTCGATCAAGTGCGCAGTTTGTTTTGAAGTTTGAATTGATCTTAAACACATTGTCACTGGGTTCCCAAGTAGATTCATTTCATGGTCATTTTGGTATTTTGTGTTCGTGGGAATATCTTTTTATTGCATTTTTTGTTAAAAGGTTCTTTTTTTGTAATCTACATGGGCGGTCTTTAAGTTTGACTCAACTTTTTAACCACAATTGGTGCGCTTCAACAAACAGATCTTTCAGATCATTGTTTTGATCTGGTGATTTTTAAAATATTATGAAATTAAAAAAAATTCTGAATATTTTTAAAATTTTAATAATTTTTAACATTTTTTATTCAACTTGAAATTAACGACTTTCTCAAAACACAACAGCCTTCTAACAACTTTTATGTGTTAGTACTAGTACAAAAGCAATGTTAGTACAATAGTACAATAGACCGCCAATATATATATAGCCAATCTAAATTTTTATGTTGTTGAAATTATTAAATTTTAATAATATTAAAATTTATTATTTTAAGTTTGGAATTGATGATTATTCTCAAAACACAACAGTTTCTAACAGCGTCTTAACCGCATTGTCATTGGGTTCTTAAGTAGATTCATGGTCTTTTTTTAGATTTTTGAGTTTTTGTGTCCTTGGGAATATCTTTTTGTTGCACTAATTTGTTTAATTGTTCTTTTTTGTAAACTACATGGGCGGTCTTTCAGTTTGATTCAACTTTTTACTATCGTTTGCACAAAAGAACGTGTAACCGGAAGAACGTGTAATCTAATCCAAAAGTTTCATTAATTTTAAGCACAATTTCAGCGCTTCAACAGCCACATCTTTTCAGATCTTTGTTTTTGGCTTGGTTGTTTTTTTAATTTTCAACAATCTTTTATATATTATAAATTTAATTTTTTTATTTTTAAAATTTTAATAATTTTTTTACTCAAAACACAACAGCTTTCTAAGAACCTTTATGTTTTAGTACTATTATGCATAATAGCAGTTTTAATACATTAGTATAATAGACAGCCAAATGCATACACTTAAATTTTTACGCTGTTTAAATTATTAAATTTTACTACATTTAATTCCGGTACGCGACAACTCGGCGCCGGGACGATTCGGCGACGAGACAACTCGGCGCCGGGACGATTCGGCGACGAGACAACTCGGCGCCGGGACGATTCGGCGCCGCGACAACTCGGCGCCGGGACAACTCGGCGCTGGGACTATTCGGCGCCGTAATTGTTTTTGAAGTTAACATAATTTCTATGACAGAGTTCAAGTCTTCTGCGCCTTGAGCAAGTTTTAAACGTTACCGGATGAAAATTTGGGCTTTAGCTTTAGACTTTAGCGCGAAAATCACAACTAAAGACTTATCCTCTCAGGAAAAACAGAACAGGAAAAAGAACTTATGATATTTCCCATCAGACACCATTTGACTTAACAACAAGGCAAAAGCAGGTGTCTAAATGGGGCAAGCCAAAGTCTAAGACAAAGCCTCCAGTTAACATAGTGAATTTTGTGCTCGCTCCGCTCGCGCAAAATTCACTAGACAAACCCTGCGGCAGCTCCTAGGCCTAAGTTTAAGGCAGTTACAATATGGTTAGCTCAGAACTAAGCCTTAAAACTCAGTTAAAAGCCTCTTTCCCAACAACACGACGTAAGAATAACAAGTCCTCGCCCAAATTCTCCTCAGGTACCAAATTCTCCTCAGGTACTCGGCGCCGCCGAATCGGCGTCGCCGAGTCGGCGGCGCCGAGTTGTCCTGCTCCGATTTAATTCAGGCTATTTTTAAAATTTTAATAATTTTTGAATTTATTGGAATTATCTTGGAATTAACGGTTATTCTCTAAACGTAACAGCTCTCCGGTAATGTTTTGTTTTCGTACAGCTACAATATCCAATTATATGATTGTACCTTCCCTTGCATCGCAAAGGCTAGACGTGTTTTTTCGCCTTTACACCGATGGTCCCTTGCTGGTCTTTTCCGCTTTAGCGCTCACTTCGCGCTCCATTTGCTACAATAGTTGAGTGTTTACATTGCGACACAAAACCGCACAGATTCGGTGAGCGACTGAGTCACTCACTAGCCTCTAGCGTCACCCGCCTCTGACTCATCAACCTCCTCGTCAACCACGACCACCCAACCAACCGAGCGACCTGTGTACTTTGTGATTGATTGCACAATGCGATGAAATTGTTGCCGCCACCTTTCAGCACAGCAGACGGAGCAACAAACAAAGACAAACACGCGCGCACAAGGTCAAGGAAGCAAAGACAACTTTCAAATTGATTTCAAAACGTTACGCAATCATTCGGTCGACGAAATTTTCAATCGCCAACCGCAAAGATCATGACGAGGCGGTCCAAGAGGTGACAGCGGCGATGACGCGAGACAGAAAAAGTGACGTGACACGTCGATTTGCACAGGACAACGTGTGCGAGCGGGAAGTGACGAAATTTGTCGTTTGTTGCGAGCAATGAGTGCAACCGCTGATCAAATTTTGACAATCAAATAGAGGTGATAAGTGCAGATTGGTGACGTGATGCGGTGTGCTTTAACCGTAAATGATGCGAATGGTTTTTTGAACATTAGGTGATAAGACGACCAGTCATTGAGGATGACGTAAAGCTACATAAAGTAGAGAAGAGGAGATTGCAATATCTGAACGAATTAGGCATTCAAAATTGCATCGCAGCGAATATCTACGAAATCAAAAATATGCTAAAGATTCGATGCATACATGAAGCAAATACTAAAATTGCAAGCAAAAGCATGTAGTCAGACTCCTACAAAATCCTACGGGGTCCAATACAAAAACAGAAAAAAGCTATTTGACTTTTTTTACTGCAAAATAATGCGGAAGATAGCTCTATCTGTTACAAAAATAATGCGTTGACTGCAACTATTAACTAAGCGCTAAACGGAGGATTAACGAAAATTTAGTGTCTCCAATCTTCAAAAATAGAAGCAAACATGAGCGGGATTATTTAAGACTTGTCAAGGTTGACTTGAATCCGTTTCGAACTAATTTGTAAACAAAATGTAACCCAAACGCATGTTGCTCCCATAACAAATTTTAATTAGCGAATTAGTCAAAAATGCAGAAACAAATTGAAAGACACGAGCTGTAACCGATTCGTTAAAACTCTACTTTCAGTGCGTGTGATTATGCGTTTAAGTCCGATCCTTAAATAAGCGCCAAACAGCGACAGAACGAAGATCTAGCGTCTCCCAACTCGCTTCAAAAAACAACAAAATTCTAAAAACAGCAAACAAAATAACACAAAAACTGGTCCTCCAATTACCAACTGAATTGTCTAGGCTAGGCGGCTGCTAGAATGTCTAGACTTACGGGATTCACATAAATTTAGTGATAACACTGTTAAAAGTTTTTTTATTAAAAAGTTTGCATTGTTTACAGCTGCTTAGTTCAATTCTCTCATTACCAAAAAATGAAACAATTTCTAAATTAGTTATGTCGCATCGACCACAACAAATAAATTTCAAGATTACAGATTACAGAGTACGGACAAGCAATTCCAAAAATATGATTTAAAATGTTTCTCCATCCATTTCATAACTGTTCTGTCGCCTTATGCATGTAAAGCTAAAGTCAAAGTCAAGCTGTAACCAGCAGAAAATTCGTATATGAACGGCTTTGGTTTCAGGTTTTCAAAGTTTGTCTTAATCTATGCAAATCACACTGGCGCAGATAAAACCTCTAAATCCAGACTTCTTTTAAAATTTAACTTTTGTGTGCAACGTTCTAATTTAACAAAATAGCTTCAATACTGGCTTTTAAAAATTTTGCGCAAACAAAAACCGCAAAAATATTTTCGAATAATTTAATGGCATTGAAACAATCCTAGTCTTCTGCGAATAAAATGTAGGAAGCATGTAAAAACAACAATGCTGACAGTAAAACAACAATTTTGCAAAACTTGTTGTCGCTCCAAAAATGAAAAACTGTTTTACTTGGAGATCATCATTAGCAATTTGATCTTGAACGTGTGTCTTGTTTTTGATAGGTCTATTGTCTTACAATAATATTTTTTAATTAATGCACCAAGTTTGACATCTTATTAACAACTCTCTTCTTGTTGTTAAGCTATCTTGTTAATAAAAAAGAACAAACCCGATCAAAGAACGATTGAGAACGATCAAATTGAGAATCCTTAGAGAACAAGAAAGTTCCAAAAAAATGTTCTTTTTAATTGACCGTTTCTTTACATTTGAAACATCGAAAATTGTACAAACAGATATTTTACCTTAGTTAAAGCCAGCTGTTATGCTCAAAAATTAGATTAATTTTCCAAGCCATTCTGAATTTACTATTTCTCAAGATTTTTTAAAAAAATTTCGAAAAACATTTAAGGTTTGATTTGGTAATGCGGAGTTCTGTAACTAAACGCTTTAAAATAAATTGCCTGAGTGTTTATTAAACAATAATCCTATAATCGCAGCGATTCGAACCATGTGCTTCCATCACGTCACCTACGCATCCAAGCTTGATCCCTTTAAATCTGGTAGACCGTAGGAGGCTGCTGGATTATGTTGAAAATGACGTTATGAACATTTACGCCCACGTCATGAACATTTACCCCAATTGAACATGCATCCGCACATCCATCGCCGCTGCCACAATTACAGCGGCTTTTGTGCGCATATTTTCAAATTTAAAAATCAAATATTGATTTGACCTATAAAAAAGGTAGTGATTTAAATTGATCGTTTCTTTACCTTTGAAACATCAAAATTGTATAAACAGGCCTTATTTACCATTTCCAAGTTACCTTGAATTGACCAATCGACTATTTCTGAAGATTTCAAAAAGCAAAAAAAAAGATTTAAGGTTTCATTTGGTCAGTCGTGAGTTCGGTAACTAAACGTTTTAAATTAATTTAAGCAAATGTTTCATTTCTTCTGATCATGTCCTCAATAGTCGCCAGCGAGCAAAAATATCCAATTTAAAACTTAATTTAATTTAACTTGAATTTAATTTGATCGTAGTTTGAAAACCCATTTTTGTGTAACTTCAGAAAGAGAGCAGAAAATTCAGTTTCTATGCTTTGCAAAAGAGAAAACTGCTATCAGCTGGAAAAATGAATTTAACACTCCAATTATTAACTTTTGTACTCAAAAATTTCCAATTTCAAAACTGAACAGTTTGCGCGCAGCTTCGTTACGGTTGTTTATTGAACAAAACTAGCCCTCAGTCTCCGATAATCGCAGCCATTCGAACCATATGTTATCAAGTCCACCTACGCATCCTATCCTGATCCCTATAAATCTGCAGACCGTAGGAGGCCGCTAGATTATGTTAAGAATGACGTTATCAACCTACGTCATCAACATTTACCTCTGTGGAACATGCATCCGCAAACCATCGCCCCAACCACAATTACCAGCGGATTTTGTGCGCAAAATTTCAAATACTAAAGCGGATTACCTCTCTTCCCACCGTTGACTCACCACCAACACACAATTTGCACTTCTAAACCGTAGGCGTGGCCGCAATTGCCACGTAGAAGACCAGGGGGAGGTCCCACAACCCTCTCCCCCGATCACGATCACCGCAAGACGTACGGAAAGGAACCTGATAAGCTCGCCCGCTCGCTTAAGTACATAAACACACACGACGCCCGGCTTCTTCGTCAAATTGAATGCCAATTGCTCAATCGCCGCGACTGTGACTATTTCGTTCGCTCTCTCTCCTCCGCTCTCGCTCGGTGCGTTCTTATCATCAAGACAGAGAACCGCTAGTGATAGGCGAAAGCATCGTAAAAGTCGTCTCCGTTCGGCGCGCGCTCCACGTAAGCAATTAGCAACAGCAGCAACACAAGTGGTGAAGATCGCCTGCAAAGGCGACGTCGCTACACGATGTCTTGCGACTCAGCGCCAGCTGAGCTGATGTGTGTGCGCTATGGAAGCGTTGACGACGAGTTCTATCGGATCCCAGGCCTCGTTTACGGCCGCCCTAATATGTGCGTTTAAACCCCACATACCCATTTCTTATCGCTGGGATTTTTTTCGGTATTGTGTTGACTTCGATTTATTGATTTTCTGGTGCTGCACACCTCGATTACCTCGTGTGGTATTTGAAAATTTCGAAATAAAAGGCGGTGTTTACAAATTGACTTAGTTGAGTGGAGTGGAGCAGTCGTGGAATGTTTGGTTTAGAGAAAGGTTACGGTTGGTAATTGTTAGTCTATTAAATGTCATGTGTGTGGTTATATATTGAGCTTCTAGCGGAGAAATTCAACTGCCTGAAAGAGAAACTATTGAGGTTAGCTCAAAATGTTGGTTTATATTTTTGAAGTATGTATTCTGGTGCACTTTCGAATGAAACGGTGTTTGAATTAATTTTTGAATTTAAAACAAATAAATTAATAATAGGCTAATAATTTTTAATACGAATCATATAATTAGCATCTTTTATCGCATTTTAATTTAGTTTATTTTGTAATTATTTTTTATTATTTTACATTTTATATATTTATTTTATAGGACAGCAATGAAATTATATTTTATATTTATAATATTTATAATTGAATTAAAAATTGTACACTTTTTAAAAATTTAATTATTTTCAATAAAAATATCTATGACGTTTGTTATGAGTATCTCGGTTAAACAAATTAAATGACTGAACATATACAAGAGCTTCTGGAGCATGAAAAATCAATTTTTTTGTTGTCATCGTCTTCATTTTTCAAATTATTAATTTTTTTGCTCAGCAACTATTGTGGCAATATAAAGAGCATCTGAAATAAAGTATTTTTTAGCATGTAGTTATTGATCTATCATTGACAATTAATTAATTATAGGATTTAGCTTATTGCTCATTGTTTTTATAGTATTTTTGAATTTTGGTAATAATAGTTTGACCCACGTAGTAATGCTGAACTAGCTGTACTCAAATTATCTCTACATTGTTCGCAAGATGTTCAACTGCATCTGCATTGATTAGCGTACAGTGAAATAACCACATTTTAGACGTTTTTCTTAAAAAACTTAAAGTTTATTTTTTAATTTAAATTTTAAATTATTTGTATTTTCTTGCGTTTTTTCAATCTCTGATATTTTTTGGATACAATTTGCAACTTTTCCATCTACAATCGTTGCCTTTATCTTAAAATCAAAGCTTTTTCAACAGCCAACCTTTGACATTCAAGCTGTTTAAAATGTGCTGTTGAGCTTTGGCACATGGGATGACATTTTCAAAAAACAAAGATCAAGCAAGCTAGATTCAAATGCGACATGTCTGATTTGCAGTCTATCTTACCCGTTGTCACATTTGTTTCTTAATCTGATTTGATCTGATCAATTCAATTCCAGGACCGATGACCTATGGCTCGAGCTTGACGAAGACTTTGATGAAGACCTCCTCGTGCCTTCCGATATCTCGCCTCGGAACCCCATGGCTCCGACCATAAGCCTTGCGTCTTACCGCGAAAACGGTGACGTTTTAAAGGTGAGTGTGTTTGAATTACGTTCTGTCAGGAGCCCGTGTTCACTCAGCGACTTCCCTTGTTCGCATCATCCTTGTTGTCCCGCTGACGTAGGCGAAGCTCCGACCTCTCATTAGCGCGGTATCGAACGCTTGCGATCAAGGCCGTTTTCGGTATTTTTAGGTCCAGGATTATGACTTTACGAGTTCAATTGCTTTTGCGGCTGTAAAAAACTGCCCACTCGTTGTAACCAAAATCCATGTTTTTGACTTTTTTAATTGTTTCGGCGAACAAGAACTTTCACTAACTCCCCTGACATGCGCACGAGCAAACGTCAACTCTTGAGGCAATTGTTATTATGGGCTGTTTTTGCTAATCCGCTCATCTGTCGGATTAACTCTTTTGTGCGCTTTGTATCACGTCTTAGCCACGGTTGCCACATTCAAATTGCGACCATTTTTTGGTGTTTTTTTCACGAAGAGAAACCAGTTCAGTAGACAGTTTTCTGAGTTTTTTGAAGCATTTAGAGTGTGACTTTGAATTACGGTGGAACAATTGAAAAGCTAAAACAAGCAGAAAACTAAACTTGAAATTTTGTAGTTTTACTTCAAATTGTACCAGCACAAACTTCTGTATTTTGAATGCTTTACCCTTTTTGTGATTACAATTTGATAAAATGGTAAATTTTTGCTGCCGTACTTGTTGTCGTATTTCAAGATGTCTACAGAGGCATTTTTGGTAAATGACCATCAATTTTTGGTAAATTACCGTTAGGTTTCTTGGAACAACAGTAAAAACCCCATTAATAATCGTCAAAAAATTTGGTTTTTTGATGACTCCAACGTGACTGACTCCAACGTCAGTTGCATTTTTTAGTTGTATTTAAAAAAGATCATTTATTCAAAAATTGAAAAATTGTAAGATGGTTCCGTTGTTGTTGCACATTGCGTTTTTGGTGTTAAAGAAAAGAAGCCATGGGTCAACAAAGGGGGTCAGTCAATAACAATCAACTAAACAAGCCTGGATCTAAACTTCAAAATTGTATCGTCATTTTTATTTTTTCCATAAAATTGTGCACGCTTTTTGAATGCTTTGTTCTTCTGTGATTTACTGATTTTTGTGATTTGGTTTCTAAGGTGGAAATTTTTGATAGGACCCAGTTGTTTCGAGCGCACGGTATTTACAGTAAGACAGGGGACCATTTAAATTCTTTTAACAGTAAATAACCATTAAAAAACGTTTGTTTTGTCTGTAAGTGTTCGATTTTGAAGAACATAATTGAGCAGTTATTGTGTACAAAAACTTTAAATTTTGTTATTCTGGCGCTATCGGTTGATTTTTCAAACATTGTGCTGTTTTTTGTACGCGTGTGCTGCCACCTGAACAATTTGCAAATTTTTTAGGGTTGTTCGATTGACCATAGTTTGTACATTTAATATATCAGTGACTATAAAACCACGTTTCTGTACTAAAAAAATAAAAAAACCTTCGTTCCGGGTAAAATTACGTCCTTAAAAAAGCTTATACAAAAGCGTATTCCACTTTTAATCTCTGGTTGGAGGGCAGAGCAGATTTAAAGTGCAGATTAATTGTGGTATACACCAACACGTGTTTTCCGCTGATGCATTGAACCTGACCTTTGACCAAATTAACGATTTCATACCAAGAAAGCTTCAACCTTCCGTTTATCACACCCTGACATCATATTTTTCGGGTTACACGCGCTCCTACAAGCGAAAGCGGAAACACGCGGCGGTCTTCGTTTTTGCTTTTGTTTTCCTCTTCTCCATCTCTGTCATCTCCTTCTCCCCAATTCAATGTCATGAGTGTTTTATCGTCTTTGCGCGTCAGTTCTCCGCCATCAACTCGTTTTTCGCGCGCGGAGCGCATTTCGACAAATTCGGTGGGAGGTGCAACTCCTCCCCGCCGCCCTTCAGAGCGCGCGAGCGCCGAAAGGGTCGGCGCGGTTAATCCGCGCGTAATTGCCACAACCCCCGTCATCGCCCGCTCACCAGCACCGCTACTGCTGTTCTGCTGCTGCTGTCGACCAGGGGCAGTTGGCAGAGTAGAGTATTTAGTACCAGAGTCCTCCACATCCAGAATCCACTGTCATCTTCTGTCAACGATGATGTGTACCCTCGTTCAGAGTCCCCTCTCCGAGAAGCAACCGAATTCTGGCAGCCTCAACACAACCTCCGTGCTCCACCATCACAACTCGCTTGTGGCGCCTTCAAACGGCGGCTCCGGCAACTGCTGCATGTCGCCCTCCTCCTCCATATCTGTGATCTCCAACAATCGCGGTCTCTCGTCCGGAGGTCTCAAGATTCCGCCGCTCAAGTCGCCAACAACGTTCCGCAAACAGGCGACCATCGACGAGAATCCCTCGCCGACACTCTCCACAGTGTCGCTGTCGGCGTCGCAGCTTCGCCTCGACTTGCAACATGGGAATCCGCCGACGATCCAGAACGGTTCCGCGTCGTTGCCGAGGTCGCCAACTGGCTCGATTCGATGTAATGGAATCAGCGAGTCGACACACCAACACGTAAGTCGTTTTTGATTCTAATCTCTTATTTTGATTCTTTCAACGTGTACTTGGTGGGAACGGCGTCATTAGGAATTAGACGAGCTGATTTTTTTGGTGATAAAGATCGGTTATCTGATCGGTTAGGACAGCATTGTTTCAAACTTGTTTTTAATTATGCGAAAGTACAATTTAAGAGATGTGATTTTGGGATTTTGAGCATTAAACTGAGCTCACCATTTCTAGAATTTATTTTAATAGAATTTATAGCAACTCAACTCAAAAATCAAAATTCAAAAAAATAAATTATTTTTAAAATTTGATAAATTAAAATATTCTAAAAATTTAATAATTTTGAAAACAGTTTAGTGATCAACTCGTTTAATTGCGTTTAACTCCAGTAAGTTTAAACCTGCGGAAAAAAAAATTCAAGAAGTTAATTGAATTTTTAAAAATTTAATAATTTTCTAAAATTTAATAATTTATTTAATAAAACTTTTTTTGCTTGTTTTTATTTGTTTAAATTATTTTTTAAATTCGAAAACTTGTGTATTATTATTTTTTAAATTTGGTCTGCCTACAAAAAATTAGCATGCGCCGCTGCAAAAGGTCGTTAGAACTTTTCAAGACAAGTGCGGAGCACCTTGCACTTGCATTGCTCGCATGCTAAGCGATGTGCAACTGTGGAAAAACATCTTCAAAGTGCATAATTTCGGCCAAAATATTTATTGAACACAATTGTACTCATCGATAAACAAGCAGTTTCGACCGGTGTTTGGGCGTCTGATAATGTCATAAATCGGAGTTTAAAAATCCACAAAAAAATTTGAAAAATATTTATTTTGAAATTTGTACTTTCTTTGATCTTTCAGTAATGGAACAAATTTCAGATATCCAACGGAGAAGTACGCTTACAACAATCTCTCTCAACGCCCTGTCCCACTTCTGCACCCGCGCCTGTGGTCCACCGGAAAGAGTCCGAGTATCGTCGCTTCAAGAGCGAAGGCTCCACCGGTGGACCATGCTCCCTCCCGGCGTCCGAAATGGACGTCGCCATCGACGATCTTTCGCCGATTGCCGACCCGAACACTTCGCCTCATCGGTTAAACATCTTCCAGGTTCGTTTGCAAAATTTAAATTAGAAACTCCAATTCGCTGTAACCGAAAATAACCGCGCGTAACCGGTTTTTTGCGCCCATCGTTTCACCCCTCGCGCTGTGTGGGTCGGATGTGGTCTGCTGGTGTCGATTGACGCCGACAGACGTTCCAAAGAGGTCGCGAAACTCGTAAAATGGTTTCAGACAATCAGTGAAGTGAGATAATTTGTCTGGAAAAGGAAATTGCGATTTTGTGAGTTTGACTTGGTCTAAAAGGGGTTTGAACTATGCCTGTATTGTATCCTAACCGTTTTTGTCAGCAGTTTAGGCATACAAAAATGACTTAACTAGCGTTCGTTGGTCAAATCCGTACATTGTAAAATATTCCTATTTGAGAGAACCTTAAATTTTCATTTTTCTATCCCTAAAAATCAGTTCACGAGCTTTTAGTGCTAGAATTTTACATTTCGCTCTTGAACAAGCTGTAAGTCGTTGTTGCGAATTCGGTCTGAGCCCTCCGCCCGTCTATTTTAGTCTAAAATAAACTCGTTTTTTGGCGTCTGTTCATAATTCTTCCATGTTTTTTAAATGATTCACTGCGTATTTCGGCCAAAAATAGCCAAAAAATCAGAAGTTTGGTCAACACAGCAAATTCAACAAATCTTTAAAGACGAAATTTCGCCAAGTCAAACGTGTCACTATTGGGCAAACAACCAATTGTCGCAAAAATTCGATAGCCTCTGCATTTCAAGTCTTGACAAAAGCCAACTTGACCTAAAATTGCTCGTTGATTCGCATCTCCAAATCATAAAACACTTGTTCCCTATGATTTGTCTGTTTACCGCGTCAAACGCAGCCAACATCACTGTGCACAGCGCTACAGAGTACGAAAAGGTCGTCGATTTCCTGTGTGGTCACATATCTCTTCTAACGTCAAAGCATCAGAGACCTTTTTGCCGACTCAGTAGTCAAAATCCTGAGAAAAATCACGTGACCGAGCAACAGCTGTTCAGAGGTGATTAAACGTCCAAAACATCGATTGATGAAGAGACCAAAGACGTATCATAGTCGTGCCCTTTTCTTGACTTCCTGTTTGCTCTGCAAGCTTTTCTCCATCACACAAACACGCGTAAACACTTTTAATTTGTTATGGTGCAATGTGTAACTGTTGTCAGCGTTTCACTGTACGTTATTGCAAACATTT
>MQUG01000970.1:0-15072 GCA_007213375.1 Steinernema feltiae | reverse complement strand
CAATATGGTTAGTCTGATGCTTCTCAGTTACGCAAGTGACTAATTTCCGACTATAACACAAGGAGAAGACTGTTAGCCAAGCAGCCGGGAGCGGGGTTAATCTTGTTTTCTGAGGTCTGCTGCACCATACAGCTAGTATTTTGCGTTTAGTCCAGTTATTTTTGCGTTGTAGAGCGACATTTGAGACGCCTTTGACATGTCGTAAAGTAAGCCAAGTATTCCTGTTTGCTTAGGCTATATCTGCCTCATATCCTGAGAATTGTGCTGTAGCAAAATTGCTCTCTTATGGTCACAATTTCGGTCTTTCAATTAGTCCCCTAAAATAGGACCTTTGTGACGCGCCGCTGAAAAAACTTCAATCAACGCCATAGCAAACTTGTTTTCAGGTATTTCATTTGCCATCTTACAGCCGGCGCCAGCACAAACAAGACGAGTTCCCGCCTTGTCCGGACGTCGTTTTATAAAGCACGCGCTCAGCACCTCTCAGCGCAGTTGCTTCGTGATGAAGTTGTTGATTGTTTTAACCCTATTTCTGGTCGTCGTCCACAGCCGACCATCGGTGCTCATTCCCGAGTACGACGAACTAACCGCCGAGGAACGATCGATTTTGGCGTTTTTCCCGAAATTCCTCTTTGAGCTGGTTCTGTCGGTGGGTTACTGTAGCCTCATGATTTGCAAACGTGCCGAATTCAGCTCGAAGGCGATGAGATCAACGCGTTCGTGAGCGTCTACTACCAGGGACTCGAGAGGAACAGCACGTTGGACTTTGAGTCGGAGCTCGGTGAGATTAGGAAACTCTCTGAAACGGCCTATCAGAAGGCTCTACCGTATGCGCAGACGCTGAAGGGACAGTTGGCAAAATTCAGTCCTAAACTGCTGAAGGCATACAAAGCGGTAAGGCAGCAAACTTGTTTTCTGGAAGCGATTTTTGGGCATTTTTTGAGCATGTTCAACCAGGATAGGAGCTCAACAACCTCTATTTACGGTAGTCCTGTTAAGAGGCTAAAATTAAGCCAAAAGAACGTCTTTTTTGATCACACATCACGATTTTTGCCTTAATTTCAATGTTTTTGGTTTTATTCGAATTTTAAGATCATAGAACCAACAAAAATCCAAGTTTTTGCACGTCAATTCACAGCGCTACCATCTAGTTAAACAGCGAAAACAGTCCTAAAAACCAGCCCATTTAGATCATTCCAACGTCGCTGGACTTTGATCATGACTTTGTGCAACAACACGTAATCAAAGTGACCGAGAAATTCCACGGATTGGAGGAGGACGACCTGAAGACACTCGTGGAGACGTTCCCAAACTTTGGCAAAGTCGTCAAAAGTGGGTTTTGGCTTTGATGATGGAGTGAGATGACACTCCCTTTTGCAGATGACTTCTTCGTGACGCTGATGAAGGACGGTCTGCACATGTCAGAGGCGGAGCGAAAGAAGCTGGCCGACGGGTTTATTGATGCGATGGGCAAATTTTAGTTCTTTGGCCTGTTTTATTGTAAATTAAATGTATTTATTTTAAAATAAGAGGTTTAAAGGATGGCACGGTATTAATAGGTGGCGTCTAACCTAGTCATGGGGCAAAACATCTCATTGCATTCACCTCTTACCGTAAATAAGACCTACATCTCATCGCACCGCATTAGTCTTGGCGCATAAAAACAGACATTTCATCACAGACAGTTTCTGAAGATGCTGAGAACTCCATTTCCCCGAACTCAGTTGCGAATGAAAGCGAATTGTCTTGAACTCCTGAAGATGCTGCCTAATTACTGTACCTTCAACTGCATCTGCGCTTACGGTGCCATTCGACCACAACTCAACAACAGTTTTTTTCAACAGAGCGAAGAAACTGCTTTGACTGTTGATATGCTTTGGCATCGCATTGCGGCTTTCCGCATTGTTTCGTCACATTCATTCTATTAAAAGCATGCGGAACGTCGTTTTTCAGCTAAACAATGGATCACGTGCCTTATTTGTTCGCCGAATCCGTAGCGCAGCTCATCGACTCGCTCTATTCACTATTAGAGTTCAGCTCTAGTCTCTTCGGGATCGCTAGCCGCTCGCTCTATGAGAAGCGTCTCTACGTCACCCTCCATGTTTTTTACAATCCGGCAGCGTGCACCTTCGACTATTGCCTGACTTGTAAACGAAACTATGGATCCTTTTGGTCGGCAACACCAAACACGTTTAATCCTGCGGATCATCACTTTGCTGCAATCTTTGAAGTGTTTTCACTCGACAATAAACGTTCTCTGAACAACGTGAATGGGAATGTTACTTGGACGACTGCGACGCCTTCAGATCCGACGTTCCCGAAGCTGCTGAGAGCTCCATTTCCCCGAACTGCGTTGCTTGTGGATGTGAAATGTCCAGAACTCCGGAAGCTGCTACCTGGATTACAGTACTTTCAACTACATCACCGGTGCATTCCACCCCAGCAAAGTCCTCGACGCGAAATTTTCGAGCATTATTGAAAAACCAAGAAAATGAATTTTAAAATTGAAAACAACATCGATGTCAACTACTTTGTCAAGAAGAGTGCCGGTTGCTTTTCTCAACAAAGCGAAAAGCTGTTGTGACTGTTTAGTATTGATCTGCTTTGGCATCGCATTGCGGCTCTCCACATTGTTTCGTCCCATTCATTACTATTAAAGTCGTGCGGAACGTCGTTTTTCAGCTAAACAATGAATCACGTGCCTCTCTTGTTCGCCGAATCCGTGGCGCGGCTCCTCGATGTTGACTCGCATTATTCATTAAGAGAGTCCACATCGAGTCTTTTCGGGATTGTTAGCCGCTCGCTCTGGGAGAAGCGTCTCTGCGTCACCCTCTACGTTGTTTGCAAACCGGCAGCCGGCACCTTCGACTACTGCCTGACTTGTGGAAACTGTGAATTATTTTGGCCTCCAACCCAATACACGTACGATCCTGCGGATCATCGCTTTGTTTCATTCTTTGAAGTGAATTTACTACAAGATAAAAGTCCTCTGGGCAACGTGGAACAAACTTGGACGACTGCGACGCCATCTGATCCGACGTTCCTGAAGCTGCTGAGAGCTCCATTTGCCCGAACTGAGTTGTGTCTGAACGTGGAATGTCCAGAACTTCTGAAGCTGCTACCGGAATACTGTACTTTCAACTACATCACCGCTTGCGACTACAGTGATGTCCTCGACGCAATCATTCAGCGATCGCAGGCGTGCGGACGACTAGAAAGACTCTATTGCACGGAATTCTTCCAAAAGCGCGGCAGAGAAGCGTCAATCAATTGGATTTCGACAAACAAGCGACTGTGGCTCGTTTCCGGCTACTTAATTGATGTTGATAATCCTGAATCTGTTCGCTCTGCTCTTAACCGACTTGGTGTCCGTTGAGCGCAGCTGCTGTATTGATTGGTTAATTTGAATAAAAAAATTTTAACGTGAAAGCCATTCTGAGATATTGTGTTTCTCATCGTTTGTGACCTATAAATGTTGCTTTCCCAGTTGTTTCCACTGCCGCCATCGTTACCCAGGAAAACATTCTGAATCTGCAACGAAACGCAAGTCCATTTCGTCGTCCAGCGTTTTCGAGAGACAGAAAGGAACCATAATGGTCCCAGAAGCGGAAGGCGCCATCCGCAGAATCAGAAAACTATAGAACTGTCGAGAGAACTTCACCAGAAATTTTAACCCTGACACGGACTGTCTGAGGACTCGCGGGCCTCTGCCCAGTTACGCTATCGGGCCGCTTTGTTGTGATGTAAATGCTTTAAAAGCCTGATTGGTATCACACAATTCATCTCGTGACAAACAGGATCTGCTTTTCGTTGAACAACTTCCGCAAGAACGGGAAAACCGCAAATAGTTGCTCTTTAAAGACTTCGCGATATTCGGAACTCCGCCAGAAGTAGACGTAATAGTTCAGTGAGTACTGGAACATGACCGGGACAGGCGCCACATCTTTGATAGTAAGAAGCAAAGGACGCGGAATGAGGTTTGGCGCATCGTAAACGAGAATACAGAACACCTGGGTCAGAAACCCTGTGCAACAGATAACGACGATTATGATCGATACGGTATTCGTCGCTTTCTTTTGAATTTCAAAGAAATTCTTTGCTTGAGTGTCATGAACCGATTTTGAGAATTTTCTCGCTAAAAGGGATACTGTAGGTGAACGAATCATTAGCTTTTGTGCTTACAGTTGACTCGAATGGCGACCATAACAAAGATGTAAACGATTACGGTAGCAGTGATGATGATCAGTATCACTCGTATCCACCAAATAGCCAAGGGCGCAGGCAGGGCGGTGGTTGGATTGCAGCCGTTGACGGGCAGATCGTTCAAGGTCAAGTAAGCCCACGGAAGGAACACCGCGTTGAGAACAACGCCAGGAATCATTATGAAAACAATCAATCGTTTGGTGCTTATTGTTCGATATCTAAAGCCCGCGATTAGTATAGCCAAAGGGAAGAGCCATAACACTCCTGAAGCGCTCAGCGCTAATTACAACCTTGAAAAAAGCGGCGGAAATTTTCATAGTTATGACCAAAAGACCAAAACACATGCTACCGTCATGTAGACTCTCTGTTGCATTGGTAATACCGTTTTTAGACCGGATTCAAAACCAAAAAAACGACAAGTGCTTGTCAGCGCTTCAAGATGTGCAATCACTCATAAATCTGGAGTGAACCCTTCAATTGCACTCTGTTTTTTGAACTTACAGGACAGGGAAAGCGATTGCGACGAATCTGTCAATCGCCACTGACAACAGCGTGATGAGATGCATGTGAGCAACGAAGATGGAGAAGAAAATCGCGTTGAAACACTTTCTCGTGGTGAGTTCAATTTGGAAAACGTGTACAAACACTTCAAAAAAGTCAAAAACAATGAAAATGAGGTCGTTGAAGGCGATTAGAGCCATGAGAAGGCCCCATTTTGAGCGGAGCTTTTGATTACGAGCGACCGCGACGAGGATGTTGACGTTGCCAAAGCATCCAAAAATCCCGATGATAAACGACAAATAGGAGGCAACGATGGCGGCTAGGCCGCTCATAGCGATGTGAGGTGTTGCTATGAGGCACCACTTTGTGGTTATTGCCGTTATAAAAACAATACAATTTTCCGAGGCGATGAGACATGTCATCTAATTAGCTTATGAAACGAACGCAGCAGCAATTTGTTTTCGGTTTGAGAATACATTTGCTTTGTAGAAGGAGAAGATGAAGATAGGTTTGTTCAGTTGGAAGCGTCTGATCTGATCATGCGAACGGATGGGTCTTCAGACCATCATTCTCATTCTCCGCCACCGCTTCACTTTGTTTGAATTGTCAGAATCACCGTGCAGCGCCGTACAGTGCTCTGGTGTGCATTGCCATCTTTGAATTTCTAAATGAATTTGAACGAATTAAATTTCTGTAGTTCATTTCAATTGGTCAGTCATTCATGTTTCGTTGGAGAGTCAAATGCGGCATTGGTTGCTATGCCCGAGATTCAATCACTCGAAAAAAAGTATTTTTTTAGTAAAATTCAATTAGTTGTGGGGTCGTTTGCTGTAATTTCAAACATTGCTTTTCATATTTATAGGTAGCACTCGTTCGAAGCAGCATAATTTGCCTGTGTTGCCTCACAGCCAGTAATGCCGACGAGTCAGTGACTCAAGACGGCCCGACTCGTGACCAAAAAGATTTTCGAATTTCGAGTCGGCATAACTGCTCACAGCTTATCCGAAATTGACATCCCTCCCCACCATTATAAATCTAAGACAAAATGGGATGAGTGGTCTTGGGGTGAGTTGTACCCAACCGGCGAGAAATTACAAAAATTTTGAACAAATGGATTTGTTTGTATACTCACTGGTTCGTTATTGTAGTTGCCTCACTCACAGTTTATCTCGTGAATGATGCAATCTTTGTTCCCGCGACCGACTTCCGCAGGAATGGGAAAATCACAACTAGCTGCTCTTTGAACACTTCCCGATACTCGGAACTCCGCCAGAAGTAGACGTAGTAGTTCAGCGAGAACTGAAACATGTTGACACAACTGATTGGAATGATGTTAGTAAAATTTTAGATGATATTCGAGATCTGCGTCGCCCCTGTTTCCAGAGTTGTCACCTCTGTATTGAGTGTTGAATCTTTTGTGCTTTGGCATCGCATTGCCGCTCTACGCATTGTTTTCTCACATTCATTGCTATTAAAGTCGTGCGGAACGTCGTTTTTCAGCTAAACAATGAACGACGTGCCTTTCTTATTCATCGAATCCGTAGCGCGGCTCATCGATATCAACTCGCTTCGCTTTCTAAGAGACTATACATCGAGTCCTTTCAGGTTCATTAGCTGCATGCGTTCGGAGAAACGTCTCCACGTTATTTGCAACCCGGCAGCGGGCACCTTCGACTACTGCCTGACTTGTAAAGGTAACTTTGGAACCTGTTTTACTATAAAACCATACACCTACAATCCTGCGAATGAGCGCTTGTTTTCCGTCTTTCAAGTGATCTTACACAAAGATAAAAGTGCTCTGAGCAAGGTGGATGTTACCTGGATGACTGCGACGCCTTCAGATTCGACGTTCCTGAAGCTGCTGAGAACTCCATTTCCCCGAACTGAGTTGCACCTGACAGAGAATTGTCCTGAACTTCTGAAGTTGCTGCCAGATTACTATACGTTCAACTACATCTCCACTTACGGTGCATTTGACCACAGCGAAGTCCTCGATACGATCATTCAGCGATCGCAGTCGTGCGGACGACTGGAAGAAGTAAATTGTAATGAATTCTTCCAAAAGCGCGGCATGGAAGCGTCGATCGAGTGGATTTCAACAAACAAGCGACTATGGTTGATTTCCGGCTTTGATTTTGATAATCCTGAATCTGTTCGCTTTGCTCTTAACTCAATTCTTAAGTCTCAATTCTCAATTTTAACTTAAGTCTGAACCGACTTGGTGTCTAATGAGCGGAGCTGCTGTGTTGTTTGGTTAATTTGAATAAAAATGTTTTTAACGTCATTTTTTTGTGATTAAACGGAGCAACCGCAAACTGTGCGGTTGGACGAGAGGCGCTGGCTACATCTGAAAGGCAAACAAACAATATGTCGCTGCCGTTCTTGTAAATGTAAAAGCAACGATGCACTAAAATTGCTCGTTTTGAGTGATTCTGATGGCATGAGAGTTCTTCGCGACCTCGAATTGGCCTAGAACGACCATCGAAACACAGGTTTGTGGCCGAATAGCCGGTTAAGTTCAAGATTGGTCAGCGAATGACAATTTTTTGCCTTTTTTCGGCTAAATGGCCACAAACCTGGCACTTGTTTTATGCGATGTTTTCTGTCAAAATACCGCGGAATTAGAAAAATCTCCAGGAAACATGTCATCAGCAAGAGCACCATGCTCTATGAGCTGTCGAGAGAACTTTACCAGAAATTTTAATCCTGAGAAGCATTTTTTCATTGATAAAGGATGAATGATGACATTGTCCGTTGTCTGGCTATTTCCAGACGTTTCTTGTAATTCCGGTGGCATGAGCTGTTCTCTTCGACCTCGAATAGGTCTACAATGGTCATGAAAATTCTTGATTTGTCGGTCGGCTACGATTTAGCCATCTGCGGCCAAATAATCAATTCGCTGTTTATTATGCAAAGATTTTTTTTATCCAAATCTTATGCAAACACAGAGAGCAAAAGGATAATCCGTGATCCATTGTTTAGCTGTAAAACGACGTTCCGCACGACTTTAATAGCAACGATTGTGACGAAACAATGCGGAGAGCGGCAATGCGATGACCAACGAAGACGGTAATGACCATTTGAATTTTTCACACCAAACTCACTGATACCTAGATGCTGTCGAGAGAACTTTACCAGCAATTTCAATCCTGACACGGACCGGTCGTTTCTCAATCTTATGCAAACACGGAAAGCAAAAGGTCTCCGAATAAGCCGGAATCAACAGCGACAGTCAAGCCAAGCACAGCTTTTTTGAATATCCCGTCACAGCTCAGTGATGTCGGTTTGTTCTCTTCCATCATCGCTTCATCAGCGGTTTTTTTTTTGAATTTTGAATTGAATTGAATTGAAATCTGAATTTGTTTTCAAACGTTCAAACTGATTCTGTCAAAATACTGTCAGTCAAAATTGTCATTTTCTGACCAACCAAGAACCAGCGGTGCGTGCGCAACCGCACAATAGTATCTTTAGTTGGTGGCGCAGTTCTTCTGCGGCGCAGGGTATCGATGGCAAAAAAAACGAGAAGGAATGGTGCCGAACATCTGAAATCAACCGGGATCTGTCATCGATAATGACAAAAGTATTCGTATCCCGAGCATAAGATCAGCATAAGAGCATAAGAAAAATGCATGAAGGTGTTTTGTTTTCAATTCACCAGGAACTCTTTAGGCTGAAATTCCGTCCGCACCAGAGTTGTCAGCCAGAGTCCTTAAATTGAAGTGATTTTATTCAAAAAGCAAAGTTCTCTGGACAACGTGGATGGGAATGTTACTTGGACGACTGCAACGCCTTCAGATCCGACCTTTTTTAAACTGCTGAGAGCTCCATTTGCCCTAAATAAGTTGCGTCTGGATGTGAATTGTCCAGAACTTCTGAAACTGCTTCCGGATTACTGTACCTTCAACTGCATTAACAATTACGGTGCGTTTGACCGCAACGATGTCCTCGACGCAATCATTCAGCGATCGCAGGAGTGTGGACGACTGGAAAGACTCTATTGCACGGAATTCTTCGTAAAGCGCGGCATAGAAGCGTCGATCGATTGGATTTCGACAAACAAGCGACTGTGGTTGATTTCCGGCTACTTAATTAAGAATCCTAAATCTGTTCGCTCTGCTCTTAACTCCATTGGTGTGCAGTGAGCGAAGCTACCGTTAATTTGAATAAAAGGTGCTAAAGCGGTGTAAGACAACTTTTGTTCCTCCAAAGAGCTTCAAGCAACGAGTTAGACTAGTGAAAGTTCGACTTGTCCATTGGCGACTTGTTTTATGTGACATTTTCTGTCAAAATTACGATAATTCTGCATTTTAAAGTTGACTTTCCATCATCGATTTAATCATACGCAGCTTGCCGGGAAAGTTCGTAATTTACAGCTTTTTTGGTATCTGGAGAGCAGGGGATCGCGAGGGGATCTCCGCCGGTGAGCAAGCCATTCTGCAAATTAGTGTTTCTCATTGTTTATGACCTATAAATGTTGCTTTCCCAGTTGTTTCCACTGCCGCCATCGTTACCCAGGAAAACATCATGAATCTGCAACGAAACGCAAGTCCACCTCGTCGTTCAGCGTTTTCAACAGAGAGGAAGGACCGACAGCAGTCCCAGAAGCGGAATCAGAAAAATCTCCAGGAAACGTGTAATCAGCAAGAGCGCATGAGCTCAATAAGCTGCCGAGAGAACTTTACCAGACATTTTAATCCTGACACGGACTGTTTGAGGACTCGCGAGCCTCTGCCCTGTTCCGCTATCGGGCTTTGTTGTGATCTAAATGCTTTAAAAGCCGTAGCCACACGCAATTTTTGCATTTCAACAAATATGATTGCTATGGTCGACAATCATCATTCAATCCGCTCCGATTATTGAGGACAGTAAAGGGAGTGCCTGCGGCACTTTCGAGCGTTTAGAGGACGTCCGGAGCGTCGCGGTGTACGCGAGTGGTCTCGAGAGGGTGTGTTGTTTGGGAGTAAAACGAGGCTAACAACCTGAGTTGTTGAACGCGGTGACTCACGAGAGTTTAACGAATACGATCACGAATGTATACGGGCCGGCCTGGCGCTATCGCCCTGTCGGCTTATATAGCCTCCGGATCGCTTGGGCCGTCCGGAGCTGCGGCGCGCGTCGCGGCTCGGCGGCGGTGTGGTCTCGCCGCTCTGCTGTATTGTGACCTCTTGGTCCAACAGGCGCGAACTTTGGTTGGAAAAAGTCCATACTTTGGTTGAAGCTTCTTCCTGTGAGTAACGGCCACGAGAATATTGACTACCGAATACCGAAGCATCCAAAAATGCCGATGATAAATGACAAATATAAGGAAACCAGAGCGGCTATGGCGTTCATAGCGATGTGAGGTGTTCCGTTGCGGCAGCAACCTGTGGTTATCGCCGTTCTGAATTGTTATGAAAGCAATCTACAAGTTTCCCAAGGCGATGAAACATAATTAGCTTACTAAGCAAACGCACACAGTCAACATGGCGATGTTGTTTTCGGTTCAAAAGTACATTTGCTTTGTAGGTGAATAACGCAAACTTTATCTCTAAACGACCGCTCAATCCACAATGCGATCGGATTAAAAGTCACAATCTAGCCGTCACAAAGCCCAATTCGTTCACAATGAACTACACTACATCCCAAGTCAAAATGCGAGAAATTACAAAAATTTTGAGTGAATAGATTCATTTGTAAGCTAAGCACTTCTTCGCTACTGTAGTTTCTGTCTGAATCACAATTCATCTCGTGAATGATGCAATCTGTTTTCCCGCGACCAACTTCCGCAGAATTGGGAAGACCACAACTAGCTGCTCTTTGAACACTTCCCGATACTCGGAACTCCGCCAGAAGTAGACGTAGTAGTTCAGCGAGAACTGGAACATGACCGGGAGAGCCGCCATGTCGTTGATTACGAGGAACAAAGGATGCACGATTAGTTCTGGCGCGTCGTAGAGAAGAATGCAGCTCAACTGGGTGAGAAACACAGTGCAACAGAGAACGACGATTATGACGGATACGGTATGCATCGCCTTCTTTTGGATTTCAAAGAAATTCTTCGCTTGAGCGTCATGAACTGATTTTGAGAATTTTCTCGCTGAAAGGGATACTATGAGTGAGTGAAACATTAGCTTTTGTGCTTACAGTTGACTCGAATGGCGACCATAACAAAGATGTAAACGATTACTGTAGCACTTATGATCACCATTATCACTCGTGCCCACCAAGTAGCCACGGGGTCAGGGAAGGCGGAAGTTGGATTGCAGCCGTTGACGGGCTGATCATTCAAGGTCAAGTACGCCCACGGAAGGAACACCGCGTTGAGGGCTAAGCCGGAAATCAGCACAAAAACAATCAAATTTCTCGTGCTTATCTTTCGATACCTAAAGTTCCGCATTTAGGGCTCAGCTGCACCATACACATCATGATAAAGTAATAGCTGGGCTGTCTGCTGTGTTAACTCATCCGAAATTTTGTTTTTGGGCATTATTGTCGGATTAACTTTTAATTACGCATTCGGCTATTCTCCACGGGAGCCATGTGTGTGGTCGTCTCTGTTCGTCAGTATTTTTCAACGGCGACATTCATTATCAGAAGATTTTTGATTTTACACTTCGTTGAACAAGTATTTCAACGTTTTGATTGAAAAGAAACAAGACCCAGACAGACAGATAGAGAGGACCACACACAAGGCGCGTTTTGAGCTTATTTCAAATGCTTCATTCGAATCTAATCCGACATTTTGTCCGCGCACGCTCTTCGACTTACAGGACAGGGAATGCGATTGCGACGAATCTATCAATCGCCACCGACAACAGCGTGATCAACTGCAGATGCTCAACGAAGATGGAGAGGAAAATCGCGTTGAAACACTTTCTTCTTGTGAGTCGAATTTGGAAAACGTAAATGAACGCTTCGAAATAAGCGGAAACGATGAAAATGAGGTCGTTGAAGGCGATTAGAGCCATGAGAAGTCCCCATTTGGAGCGGAGCTTTTGATTACGAGCGACCGCGACGAGGATGTTGACGTTGCCAAAGCATCCAAAAATCCCGATGATAAACGACAAATAGGAGGCAACGACGGCGGCTAGGCCGCTCATAGCGAGGTGAGGTTGGAGGCAAGACTTTGTGGTTATGACATTGGGAAGAAAACAAATTATTATGAAAGAAATCTACAATTTTCCGATGCGATGACACATCACTGCGTCTTCTAATTAGCTTATTAACTACAAGTTTACAGCGCTGTTGTTTTCAATTATAAAGTTCATTTGCTTTCTCAAGTTTCTCATCTTCAGAACGAGCAAAAACTTGAAATTAATCAATCAATTATCCACCGAACACCACACGAATTCAGAGCGGAGCCACTACGGCGAGAATTCCTAATACTAAACTAGAATTGCACTGCAATCGCTTGGTTGTCGAAATCGAGTCGTCGAGGATCTCATTGCCATTAAAAGCGTTCGTTGAATGTACAGTAATCGGGCAGCGGCTTCAATAATGCGCGGAAATTCAAATAAAACTTATTGTTAGTTCTTCGCTAAATCGCAGGAAAACGGACCGCAGAATTAGTGTCAACATTTAGACTTTGATTGCTCGACAAACCGAATTTTTCGTTGGTTGGTCAAGTCGTTATATCCAGAGCCTCTCGTCCAGCCGCACAGCTGTCGGTTGCAGCGTTTAATCGCAAACAAACGACGTTACAGACGATTTATTGAAATTAACGAACACATACGGCAGCTGCACTCACTGGGCACAAATGAAACCGCGCGAACAATTGCAGCATTTAAATTAAATAGCCGGAAATCCACCTTAGTCGCTTGTTTGTCGAAATCCAGTCGATCGACGCTTCAATGCCGCGCTTTTTGAAGAATTCCTTGCAAGAGAGTCTTTCCAGTCGTCCACACGCCTGCGATCGCTCAATGATTGCCTCGAGAACGTCGTTGCGGTCAAATGCACTGCAATTGTAGATACAGTTGAAGGTACAGTAATCCGGAAACAGCTCCAGAAGTTGTGGACATTTCACTTTCGTGCGCAACGAAGTTCGGGCAAACGGAGCTCTCAGCAGCTTTAGGAACGTCGGATCAGATGGCGTCGCAGTCGTCCAAGGAACATCCCATCCACGTTGTCCAGAGAACTTTTATCTTTGAGTAAAATCAGTTTAAATAGGAAAACAAAGCGATGATCCGCAGGATCGTACGTGTACGGTGTTGCAGGCCCAATATATCTACCGTTCAGTCTCCAAGTCAGGCAGTAGTCGAAAGTGCGCGCTGCCGGATTGTAAACGACGTTGAGGGTGACACAGAGACGCTTCTCCCACAGCGAGCGGGTCACGTTCCCGAAGAGACTCGATCTAAAATCTTTTAATGAGGCAAGCGAGTTGATATCGAAGAGCCGCGCCACGGATTCGGCGAATAAGAGAGGCACGTGATCCATTGTTTAGCTGAAAAACGACGTTCCGCACGACTTTAATAGCAATGAATGTGAGGAAACAATGCGGAGAGCCGCAATGCGATGCCAAAGCAGATCAACACTCAACAGTCACAACAGCTTTTCGCTCTATTGAGAAAAGCAATCGGCGCTCTTCTTGACAAAGTAGTTGACATCGATGAGAGCCCGACCAACGAAGACTGCGTATAGACTTGCCTTTTCAAATTGGTCTTTTTTCAGTTTGCATAAGTCATTGTCATTGCATAGCATATTGTCATAACACCGGCGGCTCTCGGTTCTCTGTTCGGTACACTGTTCTTACCTCGTCCCCAACAATAATTTAAGGACTCCGGCTAACAACTCCGGTGCGGACGGAATTTCCGCCTAAATAGTTCCCGGTGAATTGAAATCAAAACACGTTTTTTCGTTTGTTTTCGTTCGACAACTCGGCGCCGAATCGGCGGCGCCGAGTTGTCGCGTACCGCGTTTTTCGTTCGTCATGCGTTTTCGACTTATGCTCTGGATATGGATACGTTATCATTATTGGTGACAGATCGGTTGATTTCAGATGTTCCAGGCCACTCCTTCTCTTTTGCTTCGCCCTCGCCGCCGTGTGCCGTAGAAGAGCTGCGCCTCCAACTATATTGTGCTCCAGCCTGTTGTATGCCGAGAACGCATCGTCATGCTCAAAGGTGCTGGTCTCGCAGCGATCACCTGGATCCACCGCCGTCGATGTGTCGCGCTAGATGGTTGGCCAGAAAATGAGAATTGTCAGTAGAAAATTGTCAAGAAAAGGTCAAAATTGCCACTTCCAAACCAGGAGGTCCTATCAAAGATAATCAAAATGTAGACGTAGTATGTAGTAATTCGAATGTAGAAGACGAAATGTAGTAATCCGAATTTTCTAATTTCCGCCTTTGATTGGGAACACAAAAGCTCTTTTTCCAGTTTCCGTTTCCTCAGTTTCCAGGTGAGAAAATAAGCGAAATGTTTGCGTTGAAGCATCGCTTTAAAACATTACGCGCATTTACAGCTACAGTCTGCTTTAATCTCAGCGTAGCTTTTCAGACGATGAATCGGCTGCAATTGAGGAAGGCAATCGACGATCTGCAACTGGAGAACGGTAAGCGTCGATGTGATGAGCCGAAATAACTGCGATTTAGATCGAAAGACGGAACTCTTCGCGAGGTTGCGGCAGAGAAGGAAGGGCGAAGATGAACAAGTGGAAGAGGTGCAGGAGATCTTGGCGCTTCCCTGGGACGATTTTGCCTCTGGCGAGGAGCATAGAAGGTAAGATCGGCATTGAGCATCGTCACTGCGCTTGTTAATCGTCTGGGCCATCAATTCGATCCAGAAAAATCAGATGAACTCGACGGGCGGTGGAGTACGAGAACGTCGATGACGTCACAGGCCCATGCTCTTGACCTAAAAGAGTTTATTTTATTTTGCGTTCTTTCAGCAGTGAACCCAGCAATTACATTTTCACAAAACAAGCCAAAATGCAGGAACGATTTTTCAACAACCTCGCCAACATCGCAAGCATGCACCCAACGTTCAAAGTCGGAAATTTTGCCATTGTTAGCAGCTACAGTAGCACAGACATGGGAGTCACTGCTTTGGCCCGCGCAATCGCCTCAAAACTCGGACGCTCGTTCCGAGTGATTGACCTTGGCGAAGCAACGAAAGCGGAGGATCTTCTGGGGACGGAAGAGGCGCTGGGCTCCGTGATGAGCGCAGTCAAAGACGCGAAACCAAGCACCTCGTGATTTACTTCAAAAATGCCAAAACGTCCAAGACGAGAAAGTTCTGAAGATCATTGGGAGAATGGCGGATTTCAAGAAAAACGAAATTTTGTCGACAGGTGAGTTAATTGGTTTCTCACTACACTGAAGGTGTCGATTCGTCTGTTTCAGATTCATTGGCGTTCCCTTTGACCTCGCACAAGTCGTCTTTGTTGCTGCT
>MQUG01000967.1:0-31061 GCA_007213375.1 Steinernema feltiae | reverse complement strand
AAATGCGCTATCCTAAGCGTCGAAAATGCGCTATCCTCGGCGTCGAATACTACACGATGGCTGACTCGATTTCAACTGCACTTCTAGCTGCCGCAAAGCATAGCCACTGCGTAAGTGTGTAGGCGCGCTTGTGGCGCTGAGATAGGCATGAGGCGCATCAGATCAGATGCATCTGCGCTGACAAACATCCCCTGGTGCCTCCATGGGCTTCTATTTGATCTGTTGTATCTCGATTGTGCCACTCGCTAGGTGCCAAATGCCGCGTCGTCGATCGGCATCATTGCATCGGACGAAGCGAAGCGTCGAATCAGCGCGACTGATGCCTCCCGCTCGGCGTTCTCGGTTGCCGCCACTCGCTCGGTGATCATGGACTGCAGTTTTGCTATCCGTGATTTTATTTGGTTTAGTTGATTACACAAGCGGGTGAGAGGCGGGTGTCCCTTCTTTTTTCTTTTGGAATTAGTCGCGGTTGCGAATGTACTTGTCGATGACGAAGCGCGGCCTGCTTACATAGGAAGCATGAAGATAGTTCGCTTGAGAATAATTTATTGAGTTTATTGCAGGTGAAGGATTATCCGCTCTCCGGCGGAGAACGTTGACGAGAAGACTAGGGACATCATAGTGCGCGGAGCGGTCTTTGTCATCAGTTCTACAATCTCGGGATCCATTGTGAGCTCTTTCCGTTTTAATTTTGTTTGCAAATATCGCATTTTAGAAAGTGGATTCTCTGCAAGTCACTCCATCTTCTATTATCCCTTCCATGATCGAAGCGATTGATACTTCGCCCGTCATTGGCCGTGAGATCATGCTGGCACTGAAGAAACTGGTCTGTCAGCATGGCAGAAGCCTCCAGCAAGTGACATGGACCTGTGTGATCAACGGAGCGATGAAAGCGATTCACCTAGTGCTCTCTGTACGTGACTCCTTCTTAAGGTCTCAACTTCTCCTTAGAATACTGAATACGAGGAGATGAAGGTCCCGATCAATCAAATGATCGATCAGATGGAAGAACTCTACAAGCAACAGGTGTTTTCCGGGGCCTCGGAGTCGATTTACGCGCTCGTGGAGTTGATGGCCGACTTCCGAAACGAGGATTCTGTTCGTGCGCTGATTGATTACCGTACAAACGTCAGTTGCGATTTTAAACATTCGATTTTTACAATCAGGTTTTACAGCTGATCGATCCTGTGAACTCTGACTGGCTGCAACAGGCCAAGAACCTCGTCTTAAGGTATCTGGATCCCGCTAGGAATTCACCTGCAAGGCAGTCGAAGGCGATCTCCGTGCTCCTCTTGATTTACAACCGATTTCGCATTCGATTTGAGACACGAATCGTACAAGATCTTGTTCTTCCGATTCTGGGCGATCTTCCCTCCACCAAGGACACCAAACTACAGTACGAGATGCTCTGTGTGCTCTCAGAAGTGTCGAAAACCGTTTCTCTGTGGATGGACCTTTGTGAATGCATGGCCGAGCGGTGGGTCTCTTTGGGGATGAAGCAGTTCGTCCAGCTGCTCCGCATCCTTATCGGTCATCTCTGCCTACAGTATGACATCTCCTGTGAAGAGCCGGGGAGCGACATTCGCGCTCGATTGTTCTCCGCGCTGCTTTCTATCTCGATCGTTCCCAACTCCGGAGCTCTAGGTATTGTTTCGCATGATAGGGATACTGTATAACAGTTGTTTCAGTGTTTAGAAACATCAGAGCGGAAGACGCTCCTCTCGTGAACTCGAATATAATCTGCACGGGTGACGAGCACGCCACAGCGGAATTCAGATGGACGGAAATCTGCAAGATTACAGTGTTAGGTTTGCGCAAGGAGCGATGGTACGCAATTTTCAAAGCCTGTTTTTGCATTTCTTTACTACTTTAGGTGGCCTGTTATTACTCAGATACTGGATCGCTTGGCGCGTCTTCTCGAATATCGAGCGCTAGTTTACTCCTCTCGCGAGAATCTGGTCGCTGACCTCTTCGACGCCATTCTTGATGTTCTGCAACGCTACCGTAACAATGACATCCAATCTGTGGAACAGCTGAACGACGAACAGCTCGCGAGGCACATCTGTCCGGTATCTTTCATTGCGTTTTGCTTTAGACGGTTAAGAAACTGGGATGCGCGGAAGATTCACTCTAGTGGCTGGTCCAGTTGAACCGAAGCGGCGAGGACATTGAGCCCTTCAGCGTCCACAATGATTCATCAATCCTTTATACACTGCTCGATCGACCCTTTGTTCGACGATAATTGCTTTTTCCATTACTCATTCATTCCAAAGTATAGTTGTTGTTCCTGGCGCAACAACAACTCCAGGGCTGTTCAGGAGGCTCTGAGCAGCAATCTGACTTTCCACTGCTACGATGTGGCCAACAGCCTTGCCTGTCCAGTCACTGTAGTCTACTGGCTGACAATGAGTTACCGGGTCATCATAGTGCTTCCTGTGGTCATCCGATGAGCAGACGGACGAAGCAAACGGATAAGATTTTCACGTACACAAGCACAAGCGTAATTAAACTGAGGAAGCTTCGCGTAGCCCTCGTGTGTGTCCGTGGTCGAACGTCGCCTTGCTGACTTTCATGTTCACCGAGTCGACGCGAATCGTGTCTTTATGTGTGAAAACCTTGGCGCACGCGAGCGAGTTTCAATGTTTCACCTCGCCATTTGTGACTTTTCATTTCAGACGCGATGTTTTCTAGGATGCTGCCGTCACCGCTTTCCCGGATCCGAATCGCGGATTTCCGTCGAATACTCGCGGGACCCTACGCGTCGCTGATTCGCGGCGACTTTGGCGCTGAGTTATGGAGGATCATACGACCTGGTAAGTACTGAGCGGCAGCAGAGGAGTGCGAGACGCAATCGCCTGAAGCGGCCGATGTTACGCGTCGACATACCACTGTCGTCAGGCGTCAAACTCTGGTGTTTTCTGAGGTTATTTTTGTTGCTTTGCAGGTGCCATGGGTAATTGGATCGCCGCACCGAAGGCGAATGAGAACACAAACGACGCTTTGAGAAGGAATATAAAGCCGTTGAAGCAGAGCAAAGGACATCTCTTCTCCTCTGCCACAGGTTAGTGCACTGCCTTTTGCGCAATCGCGTTTTCTCTCAAATCGATTCCTTTAGATGACGAGAATTTCTTGGAAATCGCTCGTGCACTTGGCGGCCAGGACTCTCCGGACTCATCGATGCCAGTGCATGATCAGAGCGGGTTCCTTCGTCGGTGGCGCTGTCCATATGGTAACGATGGACAGCCGGAATACCCAAAAGACTACGGGCCAGGCGGATATCATCCCGTGCGCACTGGCGATGTTCTTCGTCAACAATACCACGTCATCCGTGAACTCGGCTGGGGATCTTCATCGATCACTTGGTTATGTTGGGACGAAGAGGGTCAACGTTTTGTCGCTCTGAAAAATCGTCAAGTCGGCGGAATGTTACGCAGCTGCCGCGATGAACGAAGTTAAGGTAAGTCGCTGTGTTCTTTGCCCCAGTCCCAACAAACGATCTTTGCAGATGTTGCTTGCATGCCAGGACGGCGAGCATCCCAAACGCGTTGTCCAATTGATCGATAATTTCACGATCGATGGGCCGAACGGCACTCACGTCTGCTTGGTTCTGGAGGTGAGAACGCAAGTGACAAAGTGATCTTAACACCGTGTTGTTTACAGGCGTTTGGTGGCGATGTGATGCATCTAACAATCAGCAACAAGTACAAACGCTTTTGCCATGAAGAAGCTCGGGAAATCATCCGGCAGGTCCTGGAGGGATTGCGTCATCTGCACGCGAACAACATCGTGCACACGGATATCAAACCCGAGAACTTGCTGTTCACGAAGGCGTCGAACGAAATCAGACAGAAGGCAGCACTCGCGCTCGCTTGCGTTAAAGAACGGTTGACCAAAACCGAAACAGGCGAGGTGGAATGTCCGGACATCGCTCCTGGTGGTGGAAAGCTCTTCCAGCTGCAAGATCTCACCGAAGGTTGGTTACTGTCGGTGGCAACGATCAATTCCGTTTTTCCAGCAATCGGCGCCGCTGCCGAAGAGAAGAAATGGCAAAGCCAGATAAATGAAGAAGAGTGGGAAATCAAAATCTGCGATTTGGGAAGCGCGTGCTGGACTCATGACCGCCACATCGAAAACGTCCAGAACCGCCAATATTGCAGTCCTGAACTCGTAATCGGCGCCCAATTCGGTCCGCCCACCGACATCTGGAGCACCGCGTGTCTGGCGTTCGAGCTGACGACCGGTGAATACTTGTTCTCATGGGGTGATGCACTCTCATATAGTAACTTACAAAACGAGAGCCAATTGGCGCGCATCATTCAGCTGCTAGGCCCGGTCCCGCCACATATTCTCAAGAACGGTTCGAAATGGAAGGATGTGTTTCACGAGGTATGCCACTTCACGTCTATTCCATTAACTTATCTTATGTTCCAGTCAGGTACACTGCTGCATTCGCCAGATTTGACCGGCATTTACCTTAACGATTCACCAGAGGGCCCAATTTCACTGCGAGAATATTTCCAGTGGTGGTACATCTGGGATGATCGGGAAGTGGAAGAATTCGCTGATTTCCTCATTTCCATGCTTAAATACGACCCAAACGAACGCGCAACGGCTGCTCAGTGCTTGAAACACCCGTGGCTGCGGTCACGACCGGCCCAACCCTCTTATGCCATCGTCTACCCTCGCGACAGTACCGCCTCAGACAGAGTGAATATCCTTATGAACTGTCAGAGAAGCATCGACATCCAGTATGGTGACCTGGAAGGCGTCGACAGCGCTGCTTTCTTGAAGGAACTCTGCGCTTCCGCAAAGTTTCCGATTTCCGTTCACCTCGACAGCGTCGAGTTCGACGATCGGATGATCGCGGAATGCGCGAACATCGTGGCGGAGGGAAACTGGGAGGTCCTGAAATTCGTCCACGAAGAGGACGAACATGGAGCGTTCTACGCGCATCTGATCCCCAGCGTTGTCGCTTTGATGGAGAAATGGGTCAACGGAGAGGCTCCGAGGTTTCAAAGCGTTCAGTTTGGATTGCGAGAAGACGAACAGTGGATCGAGTTGTTCACGGCGCTCGAGCAACTCGGATCGCTCGAGAACGGTCCAGCTGACACGGTAACCATCAAACACGGCAGAATTAAGGGACTCGTGGCCAAAGTCGAGTTTGATTACGAAACATGTCGATCTGAATTGCGTCGCGTCAAGACCGGCCGCTCCCATCTTTGCATTCATGTGTGTGAAGAAGAATAAAGCGAAGAAAAACTTAATAAAATTGATAATATCGACCCTGAATCCGGCGTTCCAATGGCGTCAGCTTCCGTACCACTGGCGCTTGTATTTAGAGCGGCGCGAAACTCTGTTTAAATAGCACCGATGCGAATCCGACAAAATGCCGCTAAAAGGACGTCGGTTGCCTCGACAAATCGCGCGTTGTCCTCAAGTGGCCGCCCGATGTCAAAGGCGATTTTGTCCACGCGAACTGGGTGAACCACAAGTTGCTCGACAATACCTTCATCTGCTGCCAAGGACCAATGGAGAGCACAGTTCCCGATTTCTGGCGCATGATCTGGCAGGAACGCGTCAAGCAGGTAAGTTTTTGTCTAATTGAGTCGGTCAAATGGAGTAAATTTAGATCTTTATGCTTTGCCGATGCGAAGAGCTGGGAAAGGAGAAGTGCGCGCAGTACTGGCCGGCGAACAAGGACGAGAGCAAATCGTTCCACGGACTGACGATTAAGAACGAGCGTGTCGACATCAGCGACCCGAGTTTCGTGCAATCGCGGCTTCTACTGACCTACGAGAAAGAACAGCGACACGTGGATCACCGCCAGTGGACCAAGTGGTAAGCATGAGATCGATCATTGACCTGTTGCAGGGGGAGTGTGGATAAATCATCCGGACGAATCATGCGCACACGTCCGCGTCGTAGTTGCTTTCGTACTTTCGAAAAAGCGCACATTTTGTTAAGCATTCGAACAAATTTATGCGACCTCATCATAGCAGATGAGCTTTGCATTTGAACATTTCATGCGCCGTCTTGTAATCATGTATTTTTTTGGCCTGATAAGAGCGTTCCGAAGACTCCGATGGCGCCGTTTCGTTTGCTTCAGTTCTCCAGGAAGTACACCAAGAATCCTACTGTCATTCACTGCAGCGCTGGAATGGGAAGAACGGGAACGATGGTAGCAATCGAGATTGTTTACAAGTAGGCGTTGCTTCCGAAACCATTCCTGCAGTTTCCGTTTAAGGTCGCTTTACCAAGGGAAGATGCCGGATTTCATGCAATTGACCAATGATCTCCAAGGACCAAGGAGAAAAAGAAGGAAGAGAGTAAAACTGAGGTGAAGCCTCCGATGGCGAACGAGGAGGTCTTCCTCCGCATCAACTACAATCTCCTCTTTCCAGACTCCCCTGGCGGTCGGATTACGACGAGAAACGCGTGCGCTCTCTCAAGGCGAACTTCTACGCGTCCTTTTTTGAATTCTGGAGATTCGCTACCTCTACATGTAAGTATGCAAATGCTAATTCTTTTCCCTTTCCATGCAACTATGAAACGGATGGATTCGGAATCTACGTTTCCGTTGCTCACTGTATCCCGCTGTAGCTGTCCAGCCCGTTCAGTGTGTGCCAGCTGCTGCAGTCACTGCGGAAGTCGCTCCGAAGCCTGTGAGTTCCATCAAACACTTACATTTGACTCGATTTCAATTTCAGGCTGCACAAAAGTTCAACTATGCTCCAGCGAAGACCTACACCGTTCAGACAGCAGGTGGAAAGAAAGCAATCGTTTATACGCGCTCGGTGCAGCCGTTCATCAAGGCGATCGCCTCTCCACAAGGCCATCATATGCCGCAGATCTTCGTTGCCAACAGGAATGTTACGAATCAACAGACGCCGCCAACTCCTCAACCGCCGCATGGAGAAAGTCAGAACCATCAGTGATATTATATTTTGTGTGTTTTTGATGGTTTTAAGAAGGATGTATTGGTCTCCCATGGCGACCGTCGGCATCTCCGAAATTAAAGTTATAATGCGAGTCGAATGCAATGGAATTGCCGGGTGCCAGTCGGTGTCCAAGCTCAATTAATTCAGTGCTTCGACCGAAACAATCCGAAGTCAGGCGTTTTACAATGAAGTTCGAATTTGACTCGGTCAGTGCTCCCATTCTATCACAACGACATCACACATCGAGAATCAACAGGGCGATCACTATTTTGTCTGCTTCTTGCAGATCGCAGATTGCCGGCAATAGATTGGTTACTTTTCTCCGTGAAAAATCGCACGTTCGGCATCGTCGGAAAACGAGAATTCGAGCGTCGATGGCCGAGAGTTCGTTCATTGGATCGCGTGCCGAACCGCGATGGATCGCGTGCCGATCGCGTTCGCCGAGGAGGTCGTCGCCATTATTCCTAGAGAATCGCGCCAGTGGCACGGATGGCGGACATTTCCCAATCTGTTGCGTCTTCCTTCGAGGACGTGGACCGCGCCTGCGCGGCGGAACTGGGTGACGCGGAAGCACCTGTGGATGTGGGATATTTCTGTGTACGCGACCGAGTGTCAAGGCGAATGTGTGTTCAACATCAGGAGGTACGACGAAAGAAGAGGGGACCATACAGATTTCATTTCTGTCGAAGAAATCGGAAAATACCCGTTGGTGAAGAGTTGTTACGTCATGTTCTATGAGCAACGTCCTCAATCGGTAAATGTGTCATCGCCGATCTCCATCGCGGAACTTTTCCGGAAAGTCATTCTTCCCTTTGGAGGAGAAAACTTCGATATAATTGGAAACCCCGAGGTTTTCTCCGCAATATTCCAACAAATAGAGTTGCATCAGCTGGCGTTGTCCACGATAAGCTTGTATCTCTCAGCTTCCGAAGAAACGAAAATTGATTTCACAGAACTTCTCGCCGAGTTCTTTCGAAGACAACTCGAATTCGGTCTTGTAAAACGTATTTTTCTGGGCGGAATTTGTGAATATCTCACCAAAGCCTCGCTCTTGGCGCTCATGCAGCACAAGCGGCTGCAGGAGTTGAATTCATTCAGTAATCCGTCGTTCACGGTGACCCAGGGCGCCATTGAAGCGCTGATCGGGAATTGGGAGGCGAATCCTCGATTTCTGGATATCAGGAATTGCAGATGCCGAGCTGAATTTCGTCATTTTGATTTCACGAAACTCGGATTCGCGCGGAAGAGATCCGCCGACTCTATTTGCTCGCGCGCTCTGCGCGCTCTCAACCTCCAGACGTTTGTTCGATCTTTGAATTCGGGGACTTTCGTCCGGAAGCACCGAAAGGTGGATTACGAGCTGAGGATAGTCACGCGGAAGGACAGAATCACCATCCGATGTGAGTTTGAAGGCTGTCGAGCGATTTAACGATCACGTATTGAATTTAATTGCAAATATTTTCCCGCTTACGCGTTCGCATAAATTGTGTTTTTTGTATTTATGAACTTGAAAAATATCCCGAATTTATGAGAAAACGAGTTCAGCGCATCACTCAAGCGAGCAAAAATGTTTGCAACGTTGCCCCGTTTATATTACCAGACACCTTTGATTCACTAGTGCCAAGTACAGCAGGCGTCTAGGGTGCGCCTTGGCCCATCGTGATAGAGCACGATCAGCACTTTCCTCACCCACGTATGTGCTTGTGGAAGAAGGTCTACTCGTGGTCGGAAGCGCCGTTGCACTTTGCTCTTGGGTTCGAATCGTGTGGCAGCGCCCAGAAAGTGAGGCGCCAACCGAGGGAAACGAACCCGGAAGTCGCTTGCGCCGTTTCGCAACTTTGCAATCGACCACCTGAGTCGCAAGCGAGAGGATTCTGAATTCATATTTAACGTCGACTTCTTGGACGAGCGCCAGTCGCTTGCAGCGCGGATGAGCCACACGGGGTGCTGCTTCTGCCGCTGCTTTCACTGCAACGTTGCATTCTTCTGTTCATTTTCGTTCTTGCTGCTTTAGTTTCTTTCCCTTCACGCTAAAATCGAGCTCCATTTGTCGGAACGATTCAACAAGGCGGAAATCAAGCTGCCCGCATTTAAAATTCGTTTTATTCCACATCAAATTCCATCAATAGTCATTGTTCCGCGACTTGTTACTCTGCAGCAATGGATCCTCGAAGGACCAACCCTCCGCGGACCTGCTGATCCTTCGCTCGCTCTTGTTCTCCTCGTAGAAGCTTCCCGCCTCTTCCAACGACTTCGTCTTGTCCTTCACTTCGAAAACAAAGTCGGCGCTTCGTGATTTCAGATCTGAAATTCCCGAATTTAATAATTAAACAATTAATTTCAGTCTACTTTTACTGCTGCATCGGTTTCGGGAAGCGGTAGAAGGTCCGGACGTCTTCTTCTTCCTTTGCTGTTGCTTCTTCGTCTTCGTCGAGGAGCAGAAGACGCACGCGGAGATGGAGAGAAACGACTGAAGACAGCAAATCAGAAAGAATGGACCACTTCATCCAATTAAAGTCTATTGATGACGGTCGGGCGACCCTTCGGGAACTTTGGCTGAAAACATTTGCGTGTAAACTATTAAAGGTGGTTACAAACCCAGTCGCTGGAACGGATGATCGCCGTTTCCTCCACAATTGGGGGCTCGGGTTGATCCTCCAAGAGATGAGCGGATTCAGAGAGCTTTACAACGCCTTTGGCGGCATTATTGGGATCAGCGAGATCATCGTATGGGTGGTCCGAGAGGCTGTTCATCCAGTTGAATTCAATGGATGAAGGAAAGAATTGAGCGATGACTTTCAATCCGTTAAGCTGTTCTCTGTGCTTCCATTGGTCCTTTATTTTGATCCGCATAGCCTTGAAGAGATGTTGGAGGTCTACCCACACTACGACCTTTCGACCGTCGTAAAGGTGCCACCGACCACCTGAGTCGCAAGCGAGAGGATTCTGAATTCATATGTAACGCCGACTTCTTGGTAGAGCGAATGTCGCTTGCATCGCGGATGAGGCCGCACGGGATGCTGCTTTCACTGCAACGTTGCATTCTTCTGTTCATTTTCGTTCTTGCTGCTTTAGTTTCTTTCCCTTCACGCTAAAATCGAGCTCCATTTGTCGGAACGATTCAACATGGCGGAAATCAAGCTGCCCGCATTTACAATTCGTTTTATTCCACATCAAATTCCATCAATAGTCATTGTTCCGGCGACTTGTTACTCTGCAGCAATGGATCCTCGAAGGACCAACCCTCCGCGGACCTGCTGATCCTTCGCTCGCTCTTGTTCTCCTCGTAGAAGCTTCCCGCCTCTTCCGACGACTTCGTCTTGTCCTTCACTTCGAAAACAAAGTCGGCGCTTCGTGATTTCAGATCTGAAATTCCCGAATTTAATAATTAAACAATTAATTTCAGTCTACTTTTACTGCTGCATCGGTTTCGGGAAGCGGTAGAAGGTCCGGACGTCTTCTTCTTCCTTTGCTGTTGCTTCTTCGTCTTCGTCGAGGAGCAGAAGACGCACGCGGAGATGGAGAGAAACGACTGAAGACAGCAAATCAGAAGAATGGACCACATCGTGAAGTGACTTGGCGGTAAGAATGACGCTCCGCGTGTCTGTTCATCGGCGACTGATTTCAGACTTAGACTCAGACGGAAGAGTCACAGGAACACCGCCGAAGCGTCGCATTCTCATTCACTGACGAATTGAAGATCGGCATCGAAGATGGGCGATTTTATGGGAGAAATCGGAGGAGGTGCCGTATAACGTTTGCGGAATCATCCATGGCAAATTCGTGATCATCGCGCCCATCGACGACTCGGTTGACCGCGATTTTATGATCTACAACGTCTACGACGCGAAAAGTCCCGACACGGTGAGTTCCGCAGCCTCCTCTCGATTTGATTCTCGTGATCCTCTCGTTTTTTCAGATCTACTACGCGTACGTTCCACGCAACGATGTCTCCCAGGCGCGCTCGATGAACTCAATGTCGGCGATGGTGAGAGTGCTGGAGAAATGCAAGGGCCGCTCGAAGCATTTCCCGAAGCTCATCAAGTACGGCAAGATTTCTGATGTGAGTGCGCTTTGATTTGAGCCTGTTTGACTGAAATTTTAGCTGATTTTTGGAATGGAACAAGAGCAGCAGCACGAAAGAGACCCCGAATGGATCGCCCGACCAATTGTCATTGTTCAACACGACACGATCAACTTGGCTGCCCTCGTTTGCCTCTCTCCTTCTGGGTAAGTTGCGAGTGCTGTGGAGTGATCTGCGAACGAATAATTCGAGAGGTGAAATGTTCTGAGGCCGGATTGAATTAATCTTGCTCGGGCAGGGCAGTCTTCAGCCGTTCTTGCCGCAATAATAACAGTTGGATGATCTGTTCGATGTTGAATTAGATCGCGCCTTTCGGCTGACTAAATTCCACTCGTTTCAGGACGGTTCCGCTTCTGCTCGCCCTGAACATCGGCATGGGAATGATCCGCGCGCTGGCTGCGCTCCATCGGGCCGGCTTCATCCACCGCTTCGTCTCGCCGCACAACTTCTCCTGTCAGAACGTCATCACTCTCGAGAATCTCGCCACCTCTCTCATGTTCGTTGACGTGAGCCTCGCGATGCCGTGGCCAGCGAAGCCTCGTGTCTACGTGCCCTTCGTCGGAAGCCTCCGCTACTCGTCGCTTCGAGCGCATCACGGAAGAGATCAATGCCCGGCCGATGATGTCATCTCGGTGATTTACATCGTCGCGGAGTTGGTTTCTGGAAGGCAAGGCTCTCTTCCTCCGCATCATCTACAATCTCCTCTTTCCAGACTCCCCTGGCGGTCGGTTTACGACGAGAAACGTGTGCGCTCCCTCAAGGCAAACTTCTACGCGTCCTTTGAATTCAAAAAGTTGCCTCAGGAGATTCGCTACCTCTACAAGTAAGTCCCCAACTCCTCGTTCATGCCTGATTTCCTTTTTCAGGAAGCTGTACACGACCGAAAGCCACGCGGTGCTCGAGTACGAGGAGATCCTCGGATTTTTCAAGAAGGCAATCGAGCGCAAGGACCCGGAATCCAAGTTCCAGCTTCCCCACTGGCTGTTCACATCCGCCGGCGACTGAAATTATCTGAAGCGAAGGTCTAAAATTGAGTTTATAAGAATAAACGATAACGTCAATATTACAATCTCACACAAATTGAAAGAAGAAAAGTAAAACGAAGAAAGGAAAAGCGTATAAGTTTAAGGAAATCACTCGCAGCGAAAGAAGGAAAATTCTAGAATTCTAAGAAAAGATCTATTCGAGAAGGAGCAAGAGAAGAATCAGAGAGAAATACTGGCAGCTTGAGGAGTGATTTGAAAAGAGTCGGCTGAGAAGAACTACGGTATTGTACAGTAACAGGAGAAGGAGCGTAGAAGATTAGCACCAGTCGGTATGTCGCATTTTGAAGTTTTGAGTTTGACGTCGGACCTCAAAGGCCTCGGTCGTTGTGCTGGCGGCTACAGTAACCAAGAGAAAGAGTTTTAGAGTCCTATCGACAGAGTGAGCAATCGGATTAGGAGAAGATAAAGCGACGCGAATGATGCTGCGGAGGATGCGGTATCATCGTCGGGTGGTACGGTATTGCGGTGACGAGGCGGACGGTGACGATAAACTCGATTGTCGTCGAAGCGCTGATTCCGCGCCTGAGGCGGCAGCGTCGCCACGAGAGGCTCGACTTCGTTGAAATTCCCGTTTTCGTCGATATTCGAGGGAGGAGGAGGTGGTGGAAATGTCACACGTTCGACCGCCCGGCGGCGTTCCGACTCGCATTGTTGGCGTCGTGTTGAGCAGTGCTCGCGTGCGGCGAAGAAGTCGAACAGATCGACGGCTGAGGAGGAATCCGACGCCGAGGAAGACGACGCACGAGCCGATCGGACTGCGGGGTCGCGTTCCGGGTGCAGGTCGCACGGGTGCACGCAGTTGCAGGAGGACGTTGAGCGTTCCGTCGAAGGCGATCCCGAGAGGGGAATGTGAAGGTCTGCAAGGTGAATGTTATCGCGGTGTATCGGATCGCAGGAGGGTCGCCCGGTAGAAGACTCACCTCGACACTGAAAGCTTGGGTGTCCGGCGTAGTCCACCACTTTACTTGTGGCTAAGTGGGGACAGGCCAGTTGAGCATAGTAACACCAGTTGATGCACGGCGGTTCTTTCCACATGTCTACCAACTGAACCAGTAGCCATTTGCGGTACCATAACTGAAATCGAACGTTTCAGGACTGAATTCTATTGTGATCAACGTATAACCCTGTCAGGGTCCGCATTGCAGGGTCCCAGCACGAAAAATTAACTCTTCTACCTTGCAGTCGGTGCAGGACCCGTTGGGGGAGAAAGGCCGAGTGGCGGAGGAGGAGTCGACGGCGAGCATGCAGTCGAAGCGATGGAGCGTCCGATTGAACGCGGTGTAGGCGAGATCGAGCTGCTTGAGGTTGTCGTCGAGGCGGCGGAAGCAGCGCGTGCATTCCGCTGAACCCGGACGCGACATGACGCAGTCGCGGCCTCGCGCGCCCGGCTGCAGGTGCTCGGTGTGGGAGAGGAGGTCGGTGTCGCTCTTGATCGATCGCCAGTCGAGTCGGAAGAGTTCGCTGAGTTGGACGTTCGCTGCCGCGTGATCGCAGTCAGCCTGGAAGAGCGAGATGTCGCGCATCAGCTGAAGACGTTGCCAGCGACTTCGCTCGCAGAGGTCGTTGATCGCCGAGTGCGTCCACACGAAGCAGATGTTCTGAAACGAACCGAACATGTGAATTATTGCATTTTAGTTCATTTGTGAGCTCTTCGAACAATGGAAGTAGTGAGCGTGTTGTCTTCGTCTAGACGAGCGGAACGAGTACCATATTGTAAGAGACCTTGATGTATTGTGGTACATCGTGTCAGGACCAATTAAATCTTTTTTGTAAAAAATTGCTACAACGTGGACACTCGTTCAGTCGCTCTACTGAAGCAAACACATTCGGGCTAACTCTGAGCGGCAATTTGAAAAATTTGTATGTTCGGCCACCTACCGATCCCTTCAGCTGTCTCGCGTGGCGCATCAGCGGATTCACCCGTACAGAAGTGCTGCTGCTCGCTACCGTAGTCGACGACAAATCACCACCTTCGCCGGTCGTAGAGTTACCGTACTCGACCCAGACGACCATCTCCTCCGACAACACACCCGCTGTGCTGCTCTTCGCGGCGAGACCGACGGCCGCACAGCAACAGAGCAACGACACCAGGTGCCAGTAGACGAGGAGTTGACACGCGGGTTGTCGCCGCCTGGAGTTACTGTAGTGGACGACGACTGTGGAATACGGTAGTTCTTCTTCGCGCTCAATCTCATAATAGAGTTGATCGTCGTCTGGGTCGACGACGTGTGTGGCCGCGCGACAACGCGTCGAAGGCGCGTCGCGCATGTCGCGCTGCGGCGAGCATGCTACATGCGCTGAGGGGGGCCGCCAGCCACGGCTACAACACGACGTGTTCGCTCTGCTGCCCGAAGCGCGGAATTCGACGTGGGTGGCGGCCAACTGACGTCGTCGTGCTCGTCGTGGGTGGTCCTGCTGACGGTGGCGAGAATCGCGCGCGCGGTCGATTGTTCCGTCGCGACGTCACCTTCTTGCAGCGGCGCACGGATCGAAGAGGAAAATCGTCGTGGGTGGTCGCGGGTGAATGATGGCGTGGTGATGGCGGCGGCGGGAGGTGGTGGACGACGCGCGGCTGAATTTGAGAAGGCGTCGTGGCTCCTGAAACGATTACGGATTAAGGAAACTCGCATGTTCGGTCGGCACGATTTAGACCGACACGTGAAACAGAAAATTCAAACGTTCGGTCAGTGAAATACCAGAAATTGCACTGCAATAACGATTAACGTAAAATTCGTATGTTCGTACTTGCGATTGATGCGAAAAGAAAATTGAGGATAATGTAAAAAGGGTCTTAACACGAAGTGCCACGGTCACCGAAGCGTCATGGCGCCCTTCTACTCGTCTTTAAAACGAAAAAATGTTGATCAATTATGAACACGAGGATTGAAAAAGCCAAAAAACGCGCCCGAACGCATCCGCTCTTCTCCTCCCGCACACGATGATTCAAGCAAAACCCCTGTCGTCACAGTTGGACCGCATCGGCTTAAGAAGCGCCCTGAGGCCACAGAAACGGGTCAGGTTTTCCCAGGAACTCTCTGGAGAGTCGAAAAAATTCATATTTATGCAAATTGCGCGCCGCGCGAGCGAGAGGGCGCGGGAAGACGTCTTAGGGCACCCGACGACGTCTTGAAACGATCGAATTTATATTTATGCAAACAAGACGCGCAGGATTAAAACAGAGGAGTCGCTGTGGCCGGCTTGATAGGAGCCTTTGGGAGGCGGATTGCGAATGCGCGCGCGCGCCAAGGCACAAGTGGAAGTTGATATGTGTGCTGTGCTCACAAGAGTGCTTACTTGGTGCTTTAAATTGTACGATCCCCATCCCCAAAACCCCCAAAACAGAGGAAGAAAAGCACCAAAAGATTTATTTACAATTTTTCTTAATTTTGCCTTGACTTTGCCTCATCTTAATTAAATTATATAGTGAAATTTTTTTTGTGTTTATTTAATTTGATTTAAGTGGAAATTTGAATTTTTTAAAGGATTAAAAAAATTAATTTGAATTAAATTAAATAATAAATAAATTAAATAAGAATTAAATTAGACCAAAAACTGAAAAAAAAAGAAAAAGAATAGCAAGTCTTTTACTATTATAACTATAAAATAATTAATATTAGCGACATGTCGCGTTGCCGTATTTTATATTTTAATTCTTATAATTAATTTTAATAATTAATTTTTAATTACTTCGCTCAGTTCGCTATCTTTTTTTTAAACTTTTTTTTGAGGTGCGCGGAGTCTTCTTGAAGAGACCGGTGATCATTCCTCCGATTCCTGGGCCGCGTTCTTTCTCTTCAGGCACAATTTTTATCATTTATACATACTATTTTATACATACTATATACATACACGGTAAACAATTTTTAACTGCGGTTTTAACGATTTTTAAAAGCAAATAATTGTTTAAAAAACCAAAATTTATAAAATTGATCAAAACAGTTAAATAACTAATTTACAAAATTTAATTTTCGCAAATTAGAATAAACAAAAATTAAATAAATTTAATTTTAATTGAAAATTGAAAATGCAGATTTAATTCACAAATATTTGTTCTGTGTTGAAAAGATTTATCAAAAATTTATCAAAAAAAACAAAAAGTTACAAAACATCTACTAATAAATAAAACTGAACGCGGAATCGGAAAGCGGAATTTCAAAAGTTTCAAATCAATAAATTTCAACCAAAAAATGCAGATAAAATTTAGAAACTTTCATTTTTCAAGCTTCCTGTGGTCAAAAAATCCATTTTCTTTGCGCACGAGTGCTAAGTCCATCAAAAAATCGAAGCTAACGTTGAAATTCAAAAAAAATCGCGGAAAATCCCGAAAGCCACAATGCGCATCTATAAATCGTAAAACCACGTTCAACACAAATCCTTTTTGCCGACCACCCGACCGCCAAAAACCCATCCAAAATCTGCGTCTCTTCAATCTGGCCCTCTCGTGGTGCGCGCGCACGCCTATAATCCTCGACGGCGGCGGCAGCGCAGTCGCCGCAAGAGAGCAAAAAATCAAATAACAAGAGAACGAATTTCGCTAATTGGCCGAATTGAGCCTCGAGGCGGCCCGAGGACGACGTCCCACGCGCTTCTTTGCATTTCGCTTCGCCTCTTTGGATTATGCAAATATGCGCTCACTTACATTAGCTCGCGCTTTCTCCGCCTTTAAGAAAATTACCGGAAAAGGCGTCTAATTGGGTGCTGCGTGGTCTATGCCGGAAATGGAATTAAACAGGCTTTTAAGGAGGAGGAGAGGAGGAGGAACACAGAGTTGAGTATTGATTGGATTAGAGGAATGCAAATGAAGTGAGAGGGCTGCTGTTACCATCAAAAAACGGAATTGTAGAATCTGGTCGGTTCAAAAATACGCTCTGGGAACCAAAAAATTGTGTGTTTAACGTCAAGTATTTAACATTGGTAAAATAACATCAAGAAAAAATAATTTAAAAAATCGTTCTAATGTTCTCTATTATACATGTTTCGTAATTATTATTTTATTCGTCATTACACCTTATTTTATTTGCAAAAAATACTGAAATACTGAAAAAATTGAACAGTCCTTATCTTCCATATTATTGCGCAAAAATTAAAAAAAAATTAAAAAAGCAAAAGCAAATAAAACGCAAAATAAAGCTCAAAATTGAATTTTCAAAATTTAAAAAATTCTTTTTGAAATATTAAAATTTAAAATGCCGAAGCTCTCTGAGGGTTACGGTTCAGGTTTAAACGAAATGACAAACAAAATATTTAATTTAGATATTTAAAATACAGCGCGAAATGCAAACCTTCAAAATTGACTTAAAAATCGGTAAAAACACAGCAGTCACCCAGAAACCCAAAAACGACCCCAGTTGTATGTCCTCCGTGCTACAGCCCTGATGGCTGGCGGATTGGAAAGCACTAAGGAAGTTGAAGACGTCGATTAAACGTCGGAATGCTGGCGAAGGGTCATTTGCATGAGTAACAAAGTGCAAAGCGAGAGAACATCTCCCGGGAATCGCCACAATCTGCACTGACGCCTTGGCCGTTCCCGTGGGGCCTAACGCCTCTTGCGCTTTCGTCTTTGACGATCGACATGTTTGCAATTTGTATTTGGCAGCTGCATAATTGGGGCTGAGGAGCTGAGCGTAGCTCTACAGACAGTCTGCGGCCTAGTCTCGACTATTTCAATTTTTCGCGCCTATTTGCAGAGCGCAGACGTGTGTGTTGCCTTCAAAACAGCTCCAAACTATTTTTGAAATTCGATTACTACACAACCTCCACTCACATCACTTGCGCGTTGACGTCAGAGAAGTGACGCGAAATTGTGGATTTTGGCTGCTGATTGCAATTACGAACGCGTCCATTAAGCTGCCGTGCAGAAAGCGCATGAGCGTTTTAGCAGAATTGACGAATTTATTTTTTATTTATAAATTTATTTATTTATTTATTTAGAATTTATTTATTTTTTATTAAAGATTTTAAACCGTAAAAAACATTTTTATGAATAAAATCGAAGAAAGACAATAATTCCAATTAAATTGAAAAAAGTTGAAAAAAGAAACTTAATTTGAAACAGTATTTAAATTGTTTAATGACTGATGTTGTTTAACTGATGTTTTAAACTTGTGCTCTAAGTTACTATGGAACTTTGTCAAAAATTTAAACGAAATAAAAAATCTTTAAAAATAATTCAAAAGCAAGTAATTTTAAATGTAAAAGTAAAATCAATTCAAACATTAAAATTCGAAATGGCGAATGTTTTTAACCTGTAACACTAACAATAAAAAATGTAACAAAGAAATAAAAAATTGTTGATCTCCAATTCCAATTGAAATTCCATGTTGCAAAAATTATTTTTAATTGTTTAAATTGTAAAATAGCACAAACTAGCTTTAAACAGCTTTAGAACAAAAAAGTCCTTTGTAAAAATTCGGTGAATGCTCTCTAAACTCTAAAAAGCAAATTACGCTCACAGTCAGTCTGAACGTTGCAAAAAAAAATTTCAAGTGGTGATTTGCGTTTGAATTCTGCAAAATTATTGTCACAACTTGTCAACTCACAATATCAAATAGGATATTGATGGATTGCTAAATTGAATTGCTTAAAAAATGGGCGCCAACAAAACTGAACGGACAGACTGATTTTTATGATTCCCAAATGTCATTTGTAATTAAAAAGTTTAAAATTATCGTGATTATCAGGTGTTTTCAAAGTCGACAGAACAGCACAATAAGGTGTCTTCGGGATTAAGGGACGCAATAGTCGCAAAATCGGTTTCAAATTCACGATGGCGCCAAAAATCGATGAATGAATACGGCGCCCACCGACGACGACGTTCTGCGCAGTTCGCGCGCGCATTTAATCAAAAACAACAAAACGCTCGCAGCCATCGCGCTCTCGCCTTCCTTCTTTACGTTGCTAAATGAAAAACTCAAAACGAACAGACAATCGATACGTGGAGGAGGCTGCGATGACCGCAAAAAATGCTAATCTATGTGACGAAGTTTGGTCTGCAGTGGTCTACGAGCTGAAAAAATGACGAAGAAATTCACGTAAATATTTGAAATATAGCTTAAAAAATAATAAAAACAATTAAACTCGAAAATATTCAATGTTCAATTAAAATAAAGGTATGAGAGCTAAGAGAAATGACGAAAGCTGTCATATTGAAAATATAAAAAATGATTTATTCGTGAACACCAACAGCTGACTCATTAAAAAATGGCCGGAATAAATCCACCTGTTTCGATAACAATCGCGTATATTTTTCCATAAACATCAATCTCGTTCTGTTTTGAATAAAAGTTCACGCCGCAAAAAAAAAGATGAATTTAGAACAATTTACACAACTATTACAACAAAACTGCGTTTATTGCTTTTGAGGCAACCACAAACTACTTGAAAAATACTCCTGCATACGCGCCCATTGATTTTAGAGAAGCAGCGAAAAATCTGGTTACATTTCTAAATTAAATTTAAACAAGAATCTGATCATCGCAAGTTGGATTTATGTACGAATTCAATTTACGAATTTAAATTCTATTCTTTAAGTTTCTAAAGTCCTCCACATATTTTTCCGTTAGAATACAGCAAATAATACCAAAAATACCAAAAAAACCAAAAATTGTTAAACATATCGACCTTTTTAATTGATTTCATTATATCTAAAAATTGATGCATATTAAATTAATTCTTTAATTACTCATTTTTAATCGTCTTGTCATCCAAACACTTTCTCGTCTAACGATTGCCACCAAGTTGAAGTTTGCCAAAAAATCAAATGGAAATTTGTGATTCAAAGTGTTGACCTCAAACGATATCTTTGCATTCTTGCGTTGGGTTCAGTTTCAGAAAACCGTCGTCGTTTAAAAATGCTCCGAAAATAGGTCGGATTATGACACTTTTACAACGGTTTCGCTTAAAAACGTTTGAAAATTTAAGTTACACTCAAATTTTAATGTAATCCACAAAAATTACCAGCGAAAAGTTTGAATTTTTGTTTGAGTGTCACTAGTTATTGTTTCAAGCTCGCAATTCATCTACATCGCGAAATTTTTGGGTCCAATCAATTTTCAGTGAATTTTTGTTGTTAACGTTGAAAAAATTTACGTTGAAACACCTGTACTCGCAGATCTTGAGCTTTGCTTAGCTTAGGGTTTGTGTTTGAATGCCAAACAGCTATGGGAAATGAAGCTTTTCAGATTCAGCTTGAGTTGGCGCATCCTCAAAAGAAGTCTATTTATTGTGAGCAATGCAATATTGGGATTGATCATTAGGTTATTCAAAACACAGACCTACGGACGTTCAAACCATAATTATCGTCAATTTAAACTCCAAAAAAACTTTTTCAAAATAATTCTTTTTAAGATTAAGAAGTCAGCCTCAAAACGACTTGTCGTCTGCTCGACTCTCTCTAGCATCAACAGGCCGCAGCGCACGTGCAGCGAATTGAATCCAGATTTGTAGTGATACGATCGTAACAGAAAGATAGCCTCTCACCCCGACCGGCGGCCCACTAACAGCAGAGAGTAAGTAAGCAAAGAGAGACCGCGTGGTGGTGGCCAGACAGACCACGAGTGTGGGATGTGGGGGGAGTAGTGCTGCTGCTGCTGCTTTGCGAGTATGTACATGTACATGTGATGCCATCATCCCGAATTGGGGGACGACCGCGCGAGCGCGCGATGAATCGAATGGAAGAGAAACTAAAATGAGAGAAGACGTTTTAGTGGTCCATTCTGCTGCTGCTGCTGCTGCCGGCCGGCTGGCTGCCTGGAAGAAGACGCTGCTGCTGCTGAGAGACTGAAGAAGTGCAAATATTGAATCTCTCCCCTGCTCTCGCTCGCACTCTTCCTCCCCCGTCGCTGCTGCTGCTGCTGCTGTGGGGGCATCTGGAAGGAGTGGCCAGGCCCTCCGCCCTCGCTCGCCGCCGCGGCCTAAAGGGGACGTTCAGGATCGATAAAAAGAAGCGGGCGAGCGGCGGCGGCGACGGCCTTGCCGCCGCCGAATATGGCCAGAGCAGCTTCAAGCCCAACTCAATCAACTCGCTCGCCGGCCATCGTCTCTCCCGCTCGTCCCCGAAGGCCCCTCCGCCACACAAGAAGGCGCGCGCGCGCACGAGATTTCGGGGCCTAAGGCCACGACGGCCCGGCCCCACACTGATTGGTCTTGCAGTGAAGAAAGCGCGGCGTTAAAAACAGGAAGAAGGGGTAAAAAGGGGTGTCGAGAGGGGCGGCGGCGTGTGTGGGCCTTTTGCGCGCGCGCTCGCGCCTAATTTGAACGCATACAGCAGCCGCCGAGGGTGCATTCATGAGACTGTGGCTAATAACGCCTAAAGCCATTCAAGAGACTGTGGCTAATAACGCCTAAAGGGTGCCTAAAGATGAGACCGCGACGCCGCTGCCGTAGCCCTCTACTCTCGATGGCGCCGCCATTGATGGGAGAGCGAATTATATTGGAAAATAGTAGTAGCGAGCGAGTGGGTTGTAATTAATTTATTAGAAGAAGGGAGAGGGTTAGGGAGTGAGCAAATATGGAGGTTAGAAGGAGGTTGACCCCACACGGCGGCGCGCAGCTGATCGGCCCGATCCTATGACTTTGAGAGTGGGCGCAAACTCGGAAATTCGAAAATGAATCAATTTGAAATTGAATTTTGACCTTTAGAGTCATTGACTTTAGATCGCTTTAAAGGTAATTGTGATTAGTGAAATGAAAACACGTGAAAACCCAACGACTGTACGTCTCTGAATGTCAAAATATTCGGATTTGAAGTAATTAACGTTGCCTTTGGAATCAGTTTACAAATCCACTTTTATGCAATTTTTAGCAAAAATGAACTCTTTTACAATGAGCTAAGAGTTCCAAGGGCGCTTCCAGGCTGCTTTGTGTTGAAACAGTGACCAAACAGCTAAAAGTTCTATTTGATTTACCCTCCTTAGCGCAGTGCCGATAGAACAGAAAGTCAGAAATTCAAAACTCAAAAGTCGTTTGATGAAAGTCCTTCGGAAAACAAATAAAATTCTGTCAAATCGGAAGAATTCGAGGTCACGAGGAACGCTCATGTCATCAGAATCACGTGAAACGGCCGGAAATAGCCAGAGAACAGCCAAATTCATAATCCGCACTGTCAGTGAATGACCGTAATTTTGTATTTTTTGAACTTTTGCATTCGGTGTTCACGTTTCAAATGTTTCAAATGAAAGGAAATAGTTGATTTACACTCCCTAGCGCAGTGCGGACGTCATTAAAGTCATGTGACGGCAGAAATTCAACTTAAGCAATACTTAGGAAAACAAATAAAACTCGTTAAATCACAATCTTCAGCAAAAGCATCTCATTTCGAGCTTCAATATCGGGCATCGACGTTATTAAAACGCGCAAAAACGATCACTTTGGGGTCACGTTTTGCAAAAACTGCGATTTGCATCGAAAACACTGTTTCTGCTGACCATGAAAGGACCATTTCAGGCTAGCTTCCGGGAGCGGGCGGCCTCGATGTCACGCGCGAGCAGCAAAAGTGTTGACATGTGTTGGAGATGCAAAATAATTTATGCGTTTTGGATTGCAATCAGAGTTGATTGCACTTGAGACTCCAGATTTCAGCTCCAAAAGGTCGCTTCGCGTTTAAAATATCAAATTTCAACAATAACGCCATTGCACCTTGACCATGTGTCGCCGTTTCACTCACTCTACAGCCATCATACCGTACCGTAGCAACCCTCAAAACGCCAACTTTGGAGTCAAAAACCGCCCTAAAACCAAACCGATTGGAGAACAAACGAACGAGCGAACATGAGCATCTTCGTGTTCGCGTTCCCCTCCTCCTTCGCTCCGTGGGCCTGGGCGTGGGTCCACTTTCTCCTCTATTCTGCTGCTGTTCGCTCTGTGTGTTCGTCCTCGTCGTCGTCGTCGCAAAGCTCGTCAAATAGAAAGCGGCGGAGGCAAAATAAATTTACGAATGGGCCGAGGGCGTCGTCGCCGCGGCGAAATGTGAGAAAAACGACGCGCGCGTCGGCGCCCTCAGGCGGCGAGCGAGTGCTCTCGCGCGCGCGCGCGTCCTGTGACCACACACAGAAAGTGGATGTTGTCGTCAATATTAAATTCCTTTTAACAACACACAAAAAATATGTACATATTCATCCCCGCAGAGGTGAGCGAGCGAGGGAGTGTGGCGGTCGTTGACCTCTCGCAGAGGAGCCAGGCATACATGCGCATTTGACTTCTCTGTGATTGGTGGCCCTGTGGCCTAATGGATAAGGCGTCGGACTTCGGATCCGAAGATTGCAGGTTCGAATCCTGTCAGGGTCGGCAATTTTTTGGAATTGATTTTTGTTTCGCTTATTGTTGTTTACGCCAAGTCATGGTCTACGTCTCATCCATTAGGCCACAAAGCCGCTGATTTCAGAGCATCTCAGTTGGTGAATATATGAGGCCGAAAGACTCAAACAGGCCGCGTTTCGCGCGGCACTCAATTTGTGTGTCGTCAAAGGCCATTTGGAACAAATGACTCGTCTTAATGGTGCCGACGACCGGGTGCGATTGAGAGGAAGCAAATGAGATCTTCGCGGAGGGACCGAACAGGCGAATTTTCACATTTACGACGCATTTTGATATGAAGACAAGCTATTTTCACTTTCCATCACGAAATTCTGCAGAATTGCAGCGATTCCTTCGACTTCGGCGCTCATTTCCGGTCCCAACGCGCCCAGATTCTCCAAGACGTCCCTCGCTCGATTCGAAATACCCGATGTCTGCACTCGGTTCTCGCGGACGCCGTAGCTCCTTCCAGGAAGCGTCACCAGGCTCTGCAATACCATGAATCACTGAATTAGAAGCGATTAATACCGTAATCATCTTCAAATCGTCGATCTCCGCCTTCAATTTGGCCAAATTCTCCGAAAATTCGTTTTTCCGCTCTTCCAGTACAGCAGCCCGCTCCAGATTCCTGAAATCCACAAGATTAACTCGAGAAGGAACTGAATACGGCACCTTCTGGTCTGCTGGATCACCCTTCGAAGTTCCCTGAGGATTACGGTATACAGAGAGTGAATCTTGTCGAGAGATTCTGCGATGAGAATCTCTTCTTCGATTCGTGCGACGTCGAACGTCGTCATCTCGACCGGTGGAAGCGCAAATGAGCCGCGAGACGGCGCTCCTGCAGCGGAGCGTCTGCGCACGTCCAGAAGCGAGCTCCCGACACGGTCTGGGCATTTTCAACTGACTTCGACTCTCGCGCGGTCGCTCCTCCAACTGACCTCCCGCAATGGCGCAACTTTCGACTGTGGAATCGTCGCTCATCCAGGTAATTCCAGGGTTACGGTAGCCAAAAGCTTCGTCTTTCAGAAGAAGCAGCAGGCGGTGTCGCTCCTCCGCGAATCTCTCGATCGTCTCAACGCGATTCGCTTCCGTGTGCATCAGGTAAATTTCACAGGTTCGGTTCGTGTTGAAAGATTCATTTCAGGCACAATCCTCTGGCAATAGCCGTGGATTCTCCGAGGAATTCATCGAGTTCGTGGACAACACCGATCTGATGACCGTGGTGGCCGGCCAGAAGCGCGCCTACTTCTTCTCCTCACAAGACGCGTGGATTTTCCTTGAACGCGACGCCGAATCCAACTCGAACACACTCTTCATCGTCCGCGAGAGCGCCGATGACGTCAGCATTCAGAAGACCAGCTGCTAAAGTGTACGATTCTGTCAATAAACCACTTTTGTGAGTAATGTTGTGATATATACTGAATGGACGCAACACATCTGCGTGGCCCTGTGGCCTAATGGATAAGGCGTCGGACTTCGGATCCGAAGATTGCAGGTTCGAATCCTGTCAGGGTCGGGAATTTTTTAGTCCCTTTTTATTTTGTTTATTATACTTTTTCAGCATCTTCGCCGACCGGATGTGTAACCGACCGATGCAGGACCGACCGGTTTTCAAAAAATGAGTTGGAGATGATTTTCGATGAAGCGTGTGTGACGCGCCTGATGGCGGACTGGATGCGCGATCCGGCACAGTTGGCGGGGAAGAAGCTGAGCGTTTGCCTGGAGAATGCGGCGCTTTTGAACTCCGATTTGAAGATGATAAGCGATCGAGCCGATCTCACGCAGACCATTTACGGTAGAATGACGCCAGATGGACATTTCCTGATGTGTGTGGTCGATTATCCGAACATGTGCGAGTTTACGTTCACAATTAAAGATTTGTGCTTGTGATTCTCGCTTCTGCGCCCTTAATAAAATGGAAATGACTGAATCGGTTTGTGTTCCGGATGAAATTTCGTCTCGAAATGACGCATTTCGGCTTGTCAGAGGCGAAAATCGGCAAAATAAAGCCGAAATAGTCAAAGCGTCGTCCGCCGCATCGAGTTCGTCATCTCTCCCACACGGATTAGTCACCGGCAGCGCAGAATCGCGTCTATAAAACAGCCTCTGACCGCCAGAAGCGGCATCAAACCATCAACGATGAAGCTGTCCGGCTTCCTTCTGCTCTCCTTCGCCCTCGTCGCCTTCGTCGTCTCCGTCCCAGTCGACACGCGAAATGCCGATCCCGCGACTCTCAAGCGCAGTCTGCGCTCCGCCGTGAATCCCTTTGGAAGAAACACGCATTCTGAAAAGAGAAATGGTTATCACAACGGCCAGGTCTGCTGCTACAAGTGCGCGCGGAGATGCCCGCGGTAAATTCAGATGTTGCCTGAATAAATGAATGTTCTTCTCTTTGATTTGCCCTGTCAGAACCTAAAGGCTCCCTGCTGGAAATCTAATAGAATCCCTGATAACTGGAAGACGCCAGTGCGCGAACAGAAGAAGCGCGTTGTTTTCACACATTTCTGCCAAATCCGAGGTGCCAACGCGCAGCATTCATTTCCGCTCTCCATTTAGCCTTCACGTCATGATCCGTCGCGTCTCTCTCCCGAATGGACCTCTTCGCGGCCTCGCTGCCCGACACGTCCACCGCCCGACTCCTACAGCGCCTCCTCCACCGTAATCGCCGCCAATCTGATGAACCTCGCCCGCCGATCGACCGACTTTGACGTCGTCAACTTTGCGCTGCAGGAGATCCACCATCTGAAGCTCCGGAATCGGCAAATCGAGCGTTTGGGGATCATTCCGTTCCTCGTCGAGTGCGTCCACCGGCGCGCAGTCAGCCAGGAGACCGCCGAGCTCGTCTTCGCGCGCTTCCGGCGGAAAGATTCGCCGCAGAAACCCGCGGAGAAGATCGTTCTGAAGATCAAACTCGGTCAGAAGCAGAGTTCCACGATCCTGCGGTCGCCGGACGGCGATCGCGAGTACTGCAGCGACGAGGAGGAGAGTTTCGTTGAGAATTGATTGTGAAATTGTGGTAATAAACGATGCAAACGCCGCCGATCGCGAGAAACATTCCGAACAGACGCGCGCGCCGCGCTTCTTCCCTCGGCGTCTGGCGGGCGAACGCACTTCAACTGACGCTTCAGCCCGTGCGGTCGCTCGCCGCAGAATCCTCTTTCATGTCGAAGACGTCCAAGGTCGAAGAGGCGGTGCCCGATGACTTCAAGTACAAGAAGCTGTTCAACGAGATGCACCACGTGCGCGACAAGGAAGCTCCCAAGGTGCGTTTTGCGTCCGCCGTCTTTTCTCCGAATCGCCGCGTTTCAGATGACTTACGACTACAAGGAGCTCGTGCAGCTCGCGCTCGACGTGCGCGAGGTGGTCGCGAAGGAGCCGACGCTGCTCCAGGTGAACGCGCCGTGCGTCATCGTCGGCGACATCCACGGTCAGTACACCGACCTCTTCCGCATGATGGCGACCTTCGACGCGGAGCGCTACAACCTGAAGGAGACGCGGGAGCACAAGTACCTCTTCCTGGGCGACTACATCGACCGCGGCCCGGACTCGCTCGAGTGCATCACCTACCTCTGCCTCCTCAAGCTGATGCGGCCGAAGCGCTACAACATGCTGCGCGGCAACCACGAGACGCAAGCGATCAACCGCGTCTACGGCTTCTTCGAGGAGATCAACAGGAAGATGGAGAACCCCGACCAGGGCTTCGAGGTGTGGCGCGCCTTCAACGACCTCTTCGCCGTCCTCCCGCTCGCCGCCGTCGTCTCCAAGAAGATCCTGTGCATGCATGGCGGCATCTCCCCGCGCCTCGAGAGTCTCGACGACATCCGCAAGGTCAGTTTCTCGCTTCTCGCCGCAACTCGCCGCTTCGTTTCAGATCAAACGCCCGCTGGACGAGCCGAACACCGTGGAACTGGCGTGCGATCTGCTGTGGGCGGACCCGATGACCGAGTTTGACGGATTCCAGCCGAATTGGGTCCGCGGCGTCAGCGTCTACTTCGGGGAGCAGGCGCTGATTCAGCTGCTCGACAAGCTGAAAGCTCCAACTCGTCGTCCGCGCGCACCAGATGATGATGAACGGCTACGGCTTCTTCTGCAAGCGGAGACTCATCACCATCTTCTCCGCGCCTCGCTACTACCCGGACAAGCCGAACAAGGGTGAGCCGACAGCAAACTCCAGCCAGATAATGCATTTCTGATTGCAGGTGCCGTGATGGTCGTGGACAAATCATTGAAGATCAACTTCCGCGTGATCAATCCGACAACGCAGCAGAGAAACGGCGATCCGCAGTTCCAGGAGACGTTCACCCGCGACAACAACGACACCGGCTACGTGTGCTCCACCGTCTCCTCCTCCGCCAGCGCCTCGACTATCAACGAGGGCGCCGCGAAACAGAAGAAGAAGGCGCCGGAACCCCCGCAGCAGAATTGAAGAGAGAAATGAACCTGTAATCATCCAGCAAATACATATATTCAACAACTAAATCAATGGGCGATCAAAATCTCCAGGTTGCGGTCTCCATTCCACCACATTTGCCTTCGGGACACCGAATCGGCGAATGTATTCCTTGACGCCGTCGTAGGCAGCTTTTGCCCGCACATCGTTGCCTTCTGAGTTTCGGTTCTCTCGTTCCACGCGACCAACCGTAGTCGGAGCAATCGCAGCTTCTTGCGCGCTGGGAACTGACGATTCCATTTCGTCGCATGACGACGGGTAGTCGATGATTACGATTTCGTCGTCGTCGAAATCTTCCTGCGAGTCCTCATTTTGAGGCTCGCTTTTCACGTCCATCGCTACCGGGAAGTATCGATCGATCTTGTTGACTGCGAGGTTCTTGGAGCGCTTCACATCGTTCTTGTAGATCTTCTTGTACGTCTTGTCATGATTCGGGTGCATTTTCTAGAATCGCGTTATACGAATGACTTCGATGATCGATTACCTTCATGTGCTCCCCAATGTGGTGAACGCTTAGCAGTTTGTAGGTGCACAGCGGGCAGGAGAAGTTGATGGTCGAGTGGAAAGTCATGATGTGGTGAAGTTTTCCAGTAAAGGTCTTGCAGCGCCCTTCTTCTTATTTGTGAGAGTAATACGTCGGCATTTCTCATCGATGCACTGAAACGAAGCTCAGCGAGTTCACACGGAATCATTTGCTCACCCTATCAACCCTCTTGACGGTCTCTTCGTTTGACGGATCGTTACTGTTAGCCATTGCTGCCTGAAACAGAGTATATTCGAGCACTCCACAGAAGCAGAAATCGCGGTAATGAGAGGTCCATGACCGCAATCAAGTGAACAACAGAGAAACAAGCAATATTATTAACAAAGGCAAACAATCCTAGAAATTCCCGTATCTGAAACAAAAGCATCACAGCAGTTTAAACACCACGTTATTCAAAATCGAATCCAATCCCAGTTGCTTGGCAGCTTTCTCGAATCGCTTCCTGTAGAGGAGAAGCGACGAGGCACTGTTCTCCAGCGCGTAAGGCACGCACACCACCGGTATGTTGTACTCATCGGGCAGCCATCCTCTGATGCACACGGGGAAATGCGATCTGAGCAATTCCATCACGTCGTTCGCTTCCTCTTCGCCGCCAACGGGAGGACATTCACGACCACAGAGCCTGAAACGATCATCAGAGAACGAGTTCAATATTAGCTCACCCATGGGTTTCAGAACGCGTTTCATGTTGTCGACGACCTTCTCGTCGCGGAAAACCGAAGCGGGACACGGCAGCGCGTGGCTCCCATCGCAGGCGTCGATAATCACCACGTCAAAGGTGGAATTCGTACTGGCGGCCTTTCGCAGCGCTTCGACGCCGTCGCCCACAATCGTTTGTCGGAGCGAATCTTCTTCCACGTCGAACCATCGACTCGCCAAGAGCGCAATTGTCGGATCGAGTTCTACGACTGTGATGTTCAACTGAAAGGAATATTCCATTGAAAATCGGTCGAAAAATCCTCTCAATTTTGGTTAAATTGTCTTCGTCTTCGATTAGTCGCAAAGATTTGATTTTTGAATTCAAAATACCGCGAATTAATTATCCTAATTGATCCTAATTTTGTTCTCCTTAATTTACTTCAATTTACTCCAATAAACGCTAAGCAGCGAAAATCAATTACTAAAATTCAAGTAAATGGAAATCAGGAAATTCAAAAACTCGGCTGCAAACAAACAATCAAAACTCCAATCTTGGTTCCTGGTTATCGAATAGAAATCTCACCTCGGGAACAGACTTGTGGAAGAACATATCGAGGCTTCCGCCGCCCAGCCGACGCTCAGCAAGCTCCGTCGCGCGTTCTGCTTCTTCTCCAGGCTCAGCGCGCCGACCATGAATGGAGCGGCGATCATGGCGGCGATGTACTGCGAATTCACGGCAAGTGGTCGATCTTCCACGTCCGAGTGTCCGAATCGTGGAAATTGAGTCCGCCGGGTGCAGTCAGCCCCACCACAGTGTCGTATTCGTTCTCGAAGCCCTTCATCACCATCACCCGCCTCACCGCATTCCTGAATTCGCGGAAATTGAAATAGTTTCGCCAAAACTCACTTTTTCTCGTCAAAGACATCGAGGACCGTGAAGCACGAGTCCTTGGAGAGCTCGGAGCAGGTGGATTCGAGGACGACGCGATTTCTGCTCTCCGCGACCGTCTTCTCGCCGGCCAATCGTCCATACTTCTCGTCGATCACGTACCAGCCGAACAACCAGTTGTAGATCTGAAATTCGGAGATGAACGGAAGGATTGCAGCCGAGTTTCGTCCGGGGAGCGACGAACAGAAGCAGAACTGACGGAATAATCGAAAAGACTCACGAGAAGGTTGACGGCGAGGACGAGGAGAAGGAGGCCGAATCCTGCCTTGACGCGCGCCTCAAAGGTCGAGCGACTGTGGAAGACTCCGCGACAGCAGCGCCGAAGCGCCTTCAGTCGACGCAACATTCATCAAGCGACGACTCCGAGATGACTGGCGTCTCCAGGAAACGTGGACGCACGACCACACACATCGACAACGAACGCGTTGGACGACCAACGGATACAGTATACAGAGACGGAGAGCAGAAAAGAGATTTTTGTTGAGAAATAGCGAATACATACAAAGATAGTCGGCGCCGTTAATCACTAAGAAACCTTCCACGTCTGCTTCGATTTCATCGCGAGGCGACTCTGCATCTGCTGCTGCGTCACCGGCGAAAAGACGCCGCGGAAGATCGTCTTCAGCTTGAGGATCTCGCCGCTCGGCATCTTCCCGAGAATCTTCCAGGTGAGCGTGTGGAGGCGGAAGCGGTCGGCCTCCACGAGCCAGTGCTTCATCGCCCTCTTCGACAGCGAGCTGATGTGCGCGACGATCGTCTTTGTGGCGAGATCGCAGATGAAGCGGTCCGCCAGCTCCAGCGCCCCCCTCTCGATGTCGTCCTGCACCACTGAAACGGAGGCGAATAGCCAGAGAGCGAGTACTTTGGAGGACTTACGACTGAGATTGACTTGGAACCCGTAGAAGAGATGCAGGAGGAGCATGAAGCTCCAGATGTTGACGTCCCTGATGATGAACTGCTGCGTGGCGCCTTCGAGAAAGTCGGGCGAGTTGAAGAGACGCTCGAAGAAGCGCGAATGAGCGGAGAGGATCGCCCGGGAAACGTACAAGTCGGTCTTTTCGTCCTTCCCGTTGATGATCTGGAGATGCGTGTCCGCAAAGTGTTCCACCGGACGGTCAA
>MQUG01000966.1:0-35725 GCA_007213375.1 Steinernema feltiae | reverse complement strand
GAAAAGGCCAAAAAATGCTGGTTTGGATCAAACAAGCACAAACAGCTACAGTGACAGCCGAGCGGGCGCGCAATCATTTCGCTCCGGACCCACCGTTTCAAACACCCCCCTAAATTCAAAAATTTTGGTCACCGCCAAAACCAAAAATTCCGTCGTCGATTAATGTCAAGGGACCTATGAAGAAGGTACTGGAAAGTGTGGCCTCTGCAATGGTAACAGTAGTCGCTGGACTAAATTGACCGCAAAAATGACGGGTCGTTTCGAAAGTGTGATGAACTGCGATAAAAATCAGATCAGATCTGAACGCATTGCTTTGAACCTACAATCTTTTCTATTTAAGCGTAGCGGCATTGATTGCAGCGAAGACCAATCCCAATGGACAAGTTCCCTACGCGTTCCGCGAGCGAGTGGCCGCGCTGTGGAAGTGCTGCGAGAGGGACTACGACAATCGCCACCACGAGGAATGTCTTGACCAGTAGTTCCAGATTGCGAGTGGACGATGAAATCGAAGAAGCAGCATGTCGACTTTTCCGATTGTCTACTGTAACGGTAAGTGGAAATACGGTTTCAGCGATCCTGATAGCGTAGATCATCGTGGGATCAGAAATTCCTGACCCTGGACGAGGTGAAGAACCAGCTGAACTTGAAAATTCCTGACAATCGAAACGATTACCGTGGGGGAAACGGTCTTTGTTCAGTTGCTCGTTAGAGTATCTTACAACGTTGGAAGACATGGCCGAAACAATGAAATTCGTCGCTTTCCTGTCGAACGAACCTGCACTTCACCTGCACATGCTCGAATTCGATAACCAGAATGCGCAACTCTTCTCAGTTGCCTCTCAGAGATGACGTTTTTCAAAGATCGACATAATGACGGGATTCACAATCTACAACCGACTGTTGGAAAATCAGTTTTCACGACGAAAACCCACTGAATTTCGTTGCACAACGATTTGATCAAAACGAGGAATTCTATATTGAGCACCTCGCAAACGGAAACATCAAGAGATTCATTGTCGACGTTTGTTTGCCGACCGTCGTATTGGAACGAATCATCCATGGAATCCTGCTGAATGCAGAAAATGGAAAAGATTTGCGCATCGAAGCTTCGTTTGTGGACGCAAAGAAGCTTCTAGAAAGAAAGCTCGCGGAAGAACTTTGCTATTTGAAAGCTGACGGAAGTTTTTGTTTCAAAACCTACAAGCCAGCGCAGGATTTGTGCATACACGTTGCAGGTGACCATGGGGTGATTATTTCGATGTGCTGATTGGTTGGCTTGATGTATGATCGGATGTCTGGAAATGTCGTGTGATTGAGTGCTAAAAACACGCTGTTTGAACGTTAAATTAATAAAATTCGTGATTTTGATATCATCATCAGGTGGAGGAGCATTTTTTGGATCTTCCAATTGACCGTACGGTAGATTAAATTTTTTGTTGTTAAAATAATGAAAATTTGGAACCCCGTTGGAGTGATACATGGAGCTCCTGACAAGAATTTCCCTTCTTTCTAAAGTTTCGTGGAGGTGTAGAAGAACTAAGCAGTCTCCTTTTCTCCTTTGCAGCCTGAAACCGAAAATACAAAAAAATTCAAATATTCCGTGCGTAGCCTCTAACCTCTTGCGTGATAATTCTACAAGCCGAACCATCCACCGCCTGACTCATTACAATTTTATTACCACAAATAGATACATTTTCCTCTACAAATACCGTACTCGCTCTCTCTCTCTTCTCACGACTGCGACTTATCAGGGAAAATCTGAAAAACGCACAAATTAACCCAAAATAACCAAAATTCCTACCGACGGAGGCGCAAATCCGAAGAACGGCGGGAACGGAAGCAGCAATCCATCCGGTTTCAACAGCGATTCAACGTCGAATGCTCGTCTAACGGCGGCGGCGTTCACTGGCTGCTGGGTTACGGTTGCCTGGTGCTCAGAGTCGGAGTCCACTTCCTCCACCGCTAATCCCATGTGCCGGCGGACCTTCTTCTGCGCGCGGCGGCGTCGGAAGTCGCCCTTCTTGAAGTCGTTCAGATTAGCCGGATGAATCGCCCAGTAGTGACCTTTGCCGTTGGCGCAGCGTCCCGCCTTCACGAAACAGTCGTTCAGGGAGAGATTGTGCCGAATGGAATTCCGCCATCCGGGACCGCGCCGCTGGAAATAGGGATACTGATCGATGATCCACTGGTAGATCTCGGAGAGGACCATCTTCTGCTCCGGCGCACTCAGGATCGCCATCGCGATCAATCCAATATAGGAATGTTGGGGTTTGGGAAGCGGCGACGAGTCAAAGTGGAGCGGAAGGTGGAAATGCGGCGGAAATGGCGACTGCGGGAAGAGCGACGGCGCCGCCACGTTCTGACGGAGCAGGAGCTGCGGAAGGCGATGCATCGGAGCGTGCGCTCGGATCAGGAATGAGGCACTTAGCGACTGAGGAGCGGCGGCGGAGGAGGAGGACGGCGCTGTCATCAAACAAAGCAGAGAAATCAAATTTATCTGTCAACTATTATGCGCAAACAAGACCCGCCCTGAGGGCCGTGAGCGCCTAGAGGGCTCCGAAAGGGCTCTGCAATCAGGTAATTCGACGCGCAGGAAGCGATTAGACTCGACAATCTCAGAGAAAAACAACTCTCACCTCAATTTTTGTGATTGGTGTACACACAAGCCGGGGCTCATGTCGCGTAATTCGTTGTTTTCGCCTCCTGAAACAAGCCTGAGAGGAGGAGGAGGAGGTTAAACGACCCCGTGAACGTCGTTGTCTTCATTGTCGTTGAGGAGAGAGCGGCACGCAATCGAATTAAGCGCGCGCGGAGTCAAGGGTGATGAAGACAGAGAGTAACTCACACACACACAATCAACAAATACACTAATCGCGCGCGCGCCAAACGCGATTACCGCAATCCATTGAGTCCGACCATTGTGCACCAATCGCCGCTCACTTGTGCGCGCGCGCCGTTTTCGCGGGAATTTGATTTTGAGGAAAACGGGCGGAAGCGAGCGTCAAAACAGTGATCTGAGGAGGAGGTGACACTGATTGCGCGAGTTGGTGGGATGCGAATATGTCAACAATGGACGCTACCGTAATCTTGTAATGTTGAGGAGTTTTGAAGATCTATGGACGCGAGAATTGGTTAGAATTTTAAGCAATTTTTGTCTTATATACGCTTGTTTAGAGAATCTTAACTCAGAAACTTAACCGCTACTGAACCCAAAGATTTTTTTCAAGACTAATTTTTCGATTTTGGGCTGAAAAAGACGTTTTCCTCGCACTCTAGAGCAACGCATCATCTGGGAAACGTGGAGCGATGCGTAAATCTACCTCAAAACGATGGCCTAGCAGAGAATCGGCCTAATTGAGGCTCGCTTATCCGTACTCTAACCTTTCGGATTCAAATCCGCCTTCATGATTCCGTCATTCGCGAATTTATTCACAGAAATTCGCTTCAAAAACCTCACTCTGCAGGTTGGTAGCTCAAATTACCACAAAAGAGCGTTTCAGAGCAGTTTTGGATTAAATTCAAGCTCTAGACTTTTCGGTAGCCCATGTGAATTGTTTCTTACTTGTAGCATTTATCTGTTCGAAGCCAATTTTTGCAAAACAACGAGTTAGAAGAAGCTGCTGGATTGAAACAACAGGATGATGGGATACACGCTCGGACACGGTGTACTTGGACCAAAACGATTTTGACTGAAAACTTCAATTTATTTTAATTTTATTCCATACGCATCGTTTTGGATGACTCCAGTAATTCACCGATGCAGCATGAGGATACAGCAAATCGGGATAACGAAGCGCCGAGTGATGCAGGACGATGATGACTTCTTCGCTTCGAAATGGTCCATTCCGAGCTCAATCCGAGCTTTTTTCGCTTCTGGGCTGAACAAAATGAAAAAATCAAGAATTTTCTTGATTTATTTTATTTTGTAATTTATACTGATTTAGATGGTTATTAACATATTGAGGAGTTGGGACATATTGAGGATTAGCAATGATGCTTTGAGCGAGGAAATACTGTTTCCAACTCGTGGATCTACTCTCGTTTAGGTCTTTTAGTTTTAGGTCCACGCCAGTTAGAGAGTCTACAGGCAAACAGCAGAGCCTGTTCATGCAGGGTTTGCGCTGTCTTCTCAATTTCTTAATTTTCGCTTTGCGCAATGCTTAAAAACAGCCATTTCTTTACCTGTTTCTTCTGGTGGCCTCTGTTTGAGTGCTTCTATTTTTTCCATCCGCTACTCCTCACTCGCAGACTCGTTATGCCGATTGCTTCTCTCCAAGAAGGGCACCTAAATAAGCGGAAACGGAATAAGTTCATTTGATATACGGTGGAACGTGCCTAGAGTGATCAATTGAGACGTTGTCAATCGGAAAGAAGTTGTGCTCCATGTTCTCATGACGAAGTAGTCTAAAACAAGGTAATTGACACAAGAACCGAACATGAGAGCACTCACTCGAAGTAACTTCAAACAGCTGAGCGCATAGCGCATTTGGACGCCTCAATACCACGAACTGTTGTCTCCACAAGTCCATGTCCGGCAGGAAATCGATGATATCGGCGCCTCAAAGATGCCTCAAACATGAGGCATCTTTGTGATGGTCATGCTTCATGATTCGGCGCCACTAGCGCAATCGGAATGTTGAACGCTAGAATTGATTCACATAATTAAACTAAAGTCACAACAACTTACTTGGTAAATCAGTCTAAGAGAGTCTGATCAAATTGAGCATTCTTTTACTGGTTGTTTGGACTCCTATGGAGAGCAAATGAACCTGAAGTCACCGAAAATTCGGTCGAAATCACTCCGATAAAACTAACTTCCAATTGAAGAAGATGCGCAGAGTTGGTCGACATCCGTTGGCGCAGCTACGGTAGATTTGACACAAATTCACTGCATTCTATAATACGATTGAGCGCCAGGTGACAGCGCGAGGTCTGCGACCGTCGCCGCCGTCTGCCAGCCGCGCCCTGTTTTGCGATTTCCCTCCTTTTATCGATTTTTTCGATTTACGACCTCGCGACGGAGGAGACAGACGCGCCTGGATTGTCTCCTTTCTCTGTTGATGCCTGCCGACCGCACCAGTGTACAATAACGATTTTGGAACGATTTTGAAATACGAAAAAAGAGCATTGAATGCTTCTAGGTTCAACTTGGTCGCTTGGTCGTCATTGGCACGATGAAAACCTGCGAAGAAAACATTTTCAAAAGGCTTCGAGGGATTCTCAAATCCAAAGCCAGAAAAGCAATCATCAAGACGGCGACAATCAGCGAAATGCGCGGAATCCAAAAGGAAATCATCAACACCGATATCCAGATCAACGGCTCCCTGGTGGAATGATTTAGCATAGAGCTAGAGAGGCAGTGCGTCACACGCGTTGGCCGGTTGCCGAGGACGCACACCAATGGAAGAACACAATTAGAAAGTCGGTCCGTGAAGAGATGAAAAATTGCGCGCAAGCCGAAATACGCTTGTCTGTACTGCAGAACATTATACTGTACTATAGGAATTCATTCTTGCGCTTACAGGGACACGAACATCGCTCCAAAAAAGTCTCAGGTTGTTCTGAAATTTCTGAAATATCAAAATTTGGAAAATTCCTTTGCATTCATTTCCGCACCAAGCATAGTAGTTTGACATTCATTCTTGCACTTTAAAGGGACACGGACATCGCCCAAATGGTCTTCGATCTCAGATTTTTCTGAAATTTTGTGTACGGTGGGGGTACACGAAATTTCAGAAAAATCTGAGATCGAAGACCATTTGGGCGATGTCACTGTCCCTTTAAAAATTAAGATACACCGCTTAAACTCGTTTGAGAGCTGTTTGCGCACAATTGTTCGCGTGTAAAGAACGGAAAATAAATGAAAAAATCGCTTTATTAATTCAATCCTGTCGGTGATCGCTGTTCTCCGCTCAGACGCATTGCATGAATAACTGCGCACGTTGCAGATGGATCGTAACTTTCAGACTTGAGTTTGGAATCCACCATTCAAAGTAATTTTTCAATTTGGAATATTCGCGACATTGCGGGTAAACACTTTCCAGTTGGCTTTCATCAAAAGTCACGTTTCCAATAAAGAGATGTGCCGCCGGCTGCAGTTCGTTTGCAAGGGCGCGTTCCAGGAACATCATCATCAGCTCCAGATCGTTCTCCTGAGGTCCTCTGGAAGTCAATTGGTGGAACCGTGACGAATTTACAAATTTCTCGAGTGCTTTGCCGAGCTTTTCTGGCTCCGACCACGACGAAATTGGGTCTTCAGCTGACAGATACAGCAGCTGGACGTTGCCAAACTCCGCTTGACGCAAGAGGAAATCAAGCGACTCTCTTCCTTGTTCTATTACTCGGATTTCTTTGAATCCGGCGCAGTTTGCGAACGCGGTGAAGAAGAATCGATTGAGGATCCAATCCGAATGGAGATACCACCAGGCGCTGTTCGCTACGAGAGGAGCGAGCAGCGGAAGGAGATCGAATTGAAACTCGTCGAGTGAAACGCGATTTCCCTCGAAAATTCCCGATTCGCACGTAACAGAAGCGATTCTATCGTACTCCGAGTCGAGATCCCCGATCAGCACTCCGGGGAAGTCAACGAAATTCCGCGAATCCTGAATGAAGTAGAGGACATCGGGGCCGTTTACCTGACATTTGAGGTTCAATCTGCGTCGATTTTCGTCGTGTTCGATGGCGAATCTGTGCCAGTCGTTGGAGAGATGTTTGACCTGTGTGATGGAATCGAGTTCCAGTTGATGACAGACGGAATCGATAAAGAGAAAAGGCACCCAGTTCATGGCAGAAGATAGAAGAATCCGCGATGGAACGATGGTAATGGCGGCGTTGTTAAGGGTTCATATAGACATACAGAGCAATGCGATCACACATTGCTGCAAATGCGAGCATTGTGCCGAAGACGATGGAGATAGCAGCGGTTCATGGTCTTCTGGCATCAGGTATAGGCATTGCAACAACAGGTTCTAATCTGATTGTCTTTCCACCTAGGTCATCTGGTGACCACACGGCTACCGAGCGCAACAGTCTGCGACCTGTTTTCCGACGCGAGACACAAAATCGCGCGTAGTGCAACACAAAAAATGCGTTCGAAGATGATCTGCAGAGGAGAACCGGTTGCAATGTTGCAAGACGGAGATTCGTCGGTTCAGAGATGATTGATCTTTTGATAATGAGCGTTTTTGGCTAACTTGAATTGCGTTGCTTTGTGCAGTTTGCTCGTTACGTAGAACAAACACGCTGCTTCCATCTTTAGGGTTTGGAATTTTTAAATTTAATAACTTTGGAACCAACGCTTCCAATTGCGGTCGGGGCAAATCGAAGTCGGCCGCTTGTAGGGGTCTTGTGGCGGTGCCTCTACAAGAGAACAATGGTGTTCAAACGGCTGCTGGTGATGTGAAAATGAAAGTCAGCTCTGATCACCCAAATGACGTAGCCGCGCAGCCGCGCACTGCGCACCGCCGACACAAAAAACCGATTTGTCACAAAAAACGCTGCTGTCCGGCCACAAAGTGTAATCCTTGAATGGACGAAAGGAACGTTTTTTTAGACAAAAAGTGGGTCGTGGCGTCGGTTTCAGACTTTTTTTTTTGCAAAAGGCGGATGCTTGGGCGCTGAAAAAACGAGTGAAACAAAGAGTTTTTGTTCTTGGTTTGCATAAAAGAAGGATGTACCGCTGAGAAAGCACAGTCTTCTCGCAGTCCTACAACGATGCAGTCGACTGCAGCCTTCTTCTTCCTGCTTATCGCCGCAGTCCACGCCTGTCAACCGCTCACACCAACTTTCGATGATCCTAAAAGTAAGCGAATTGGTAACTGAAAACTGTTTAAAAGAGCTCATTTGATGTCAAACCCAAATGAAAACGCGACTGTTAATGTTTGCACGTTCGGTCTAGTGCCGGCTTAGTTCGATTCAATCGTTTGAGGCATCATCTATACCGAAAAAAAGTTTATTTTGACAAAAATCTGCATTTTTGTGCCAATTTCGTGCTCTCCAATCTATAATAAGCTAGCGTTACCGTAAACTACGAACTAAGAATTCTTTTGTTCTCAAGCCTTTCAATCTAAACTTCAATTTCAGAGCTGCTGCGAGCCAAGGTGCGCAAAGAGAAGATCGCGGAGGTGACCACCAGGATTGAAGGCGCGCAACAATCGGTCACAATCGTTGAAAAGGAGTTGAAGACAGCGGAGACGCAGTACGGAAAGAAGAACAAAGCCGTGTTCAACGGTCTTAGCAGAAACTCGCAATTGACCAATCTGATCGAAGACTACTACGTCAACGCTAGAACGTTTTGGAAATTGCAGGACGATATTGCTATATCTCCAGCACCTGGTGAACCAGATCAGAGGAAACCGCTAGAGTTGAAAATTGAAGGAATAGTGTCCAAATACGGAAAAATGCCGCTTCGAAAATATGGAGAAGCTCATCTGAATGAGATCAAGAAGGAAGTCGCGGAGTTCGGCGAGTCTCAAAGCGAAACTTTGAAGTTGTCAGGCAAGAAATCCGAAGCGCAGAAGCATCTTTTGGAGACGAAGACGGAATTGGCGGAGTTGGAAGCGGAGAAGAAGGTTCTCGAATACGGCGACCTCTCGCCGACCGAGTTGGAGGAGAAGATCCAGGATGTGACCACGCGACTTACTGTAGCCGCAGCCGCTTACGAAGAAGCGCAGAACAAAGCGACAGCAAAGTCCAAAAAGTTGCAAGAAGAAATCGAAGGATACATTCAAGCAGGCGAGCACCTTGGCAAGCTGGACTTTGCGAAACCTCGTTTGGACCATTCGAAGTTATTCTGGGATTTAGTTGATGAATTCGCTCGAGAATTCGGAGAGAACCAAACAGTCGAGGCGAAAATGAACGCAGCGCTATTGAAGGTCATTGAAAACGGAGGAATCCTGAAAACGAAAAACCATACTTATGATGAGTTGACCGCCTACAACGACCACAAGTGGAAACGCGAAGCGGAGGAAGCAAAGTACAAGAAAATCATTGAAGCTTACGAATTGGCCTACGGGGAGCATGCTGAACTCAAAGCCAAAGCTTCCGATCTTCTAGTGGCGGTTAACGGCCTGAAACACGAGAAGTCAGCGCTTGAGAGCCAGCAAGTCGTCAAGAAGTGATCGATTTTGTTCCATGATTGATTGGTCTGTTGTATAGAGAACATAAATTCTATTTATCCAAATACTTCGTTCGTTGTTTCTTGAGAATTTTGGTGTCGGCTCCTTTAGTTTTAATACAGTAAACCGCGATTTGACGATGAAGATCAAAAGATAAAAGATAACAACTTTCACTGGCGCAAACGTGCACTTGTTTGCGAACTCGATCACTCATAGATTGGTTGATTGATCATCGTCTTGTCTGATGCCTAAAATAGTAGAGAACAGTCCATTTTTTGTGTTTTCACGACTTTCGATCCATGCGTTTTCGAACAGATTAGAGCGGCAACAAAACTCGTTCTCGTTCTCGTTCTCAACGAATCTCATTGATTTGAGTTGGAAATGGCGAAAAACACTCAGCAGACCCGTGAACAACAACTTTCAACAGGGTTCGATTACATAGCGACCACGCACAACACGCAACTTTGACTTATTGACTTAATCTATAGGAACAGTATAACCAGAAGAACAGATCGCCAACTATAAACGCCAAGTTTGAACTTAATAGCAATTAAAAAATACGTTCCTGCCGCCCGATTTCAGTCTCTCAAGTTAATTCAGACATTGATTGATGGCAGCCGCGCCGTTCTTCTCCTCTTCCTCGCCGGCGCTCGCACAACAATCGATCGGTTGGCGCGAGTCGCCTCATGTCGTCTTTGCGCTGAGCTCTGTTGCTTCAAATAGGTTTGTTTTCTTGTTTTTTGGGACCAAATATTATTCAAGCTTTGCATTTTCACATTTCACACACTGTTTCAGTGTGATTTCACACCTTCTTGTGTCAAATGCATCGAATTCATTTCTATTTGGTCCATTTATACCCCAATATTCCAGGAATTAGCCAAGTTTGCATCAAATTGGGGCGAATTTTCCACATCAGTCGAGAGAACGTCACGCGTGTCTCCTGCAATTTACGGTATGAATTTATGATCACGAAGAACTCTCATGCCATCAGAATCACTCGATGGCCGAAAATGGCCGTTTTCGGCAAATAACGGTCAAAGTGCTACCGTACAACGCGTATACGACCGCAATCAAATCGCGTTAAGACCAGTGAATTTCTAGGAAATGTAAGGTTCCCCTTGTTTTTTCATAACTCAGGACTGGGCTGTCCTACAAAAATTCTGTAAGTGCCATCTTGGTGGGGAGAGTCAATTTGGTGGGGGTACACAAAATTTCAGAAAAATTGGAGACTTTTTTGGAGAATCGCAAAACTTCTGCGGAAATTGAAATTAAATTAAAAATAAAGTAAAATAAAATAAATGACCGAAAACAACGAGTCGAGTCTATTGGTTATCCTGATCTTACGGCTCTTGTTGTGGAGAGCAGAACAAAACTCAACTGTTCGAGGTGAACTAACTGGGGTTTACATCTGTAGTCGCCCGCAATGCGCGCATCCCAATTGTGGATGCAAAATGCAAATACGATGTGTGATGACGCACGCTGCTCTGAACTGCAAATCACACTTTCTCCCATTCACGTATCAGTTTCCATTCAGTTCCAAAGCACACAGAGAACAGCGATGGACCTGGTGCCAATCGAGTTCCGCGAACGAGTGGCCGCGTTGTGGAAATGCTGCGCGCTTAACTGCGACTACATCGATCGCTGTCCGTGGTCAAACGTCCCCGATTGCGATTGGACTCAGAAATCGGAGAAGATTCTCATTTGGTTCTTCATTGGCGAGGAGAACGGCGAGTGGAAACACTACTTCACGACTCCCGATGGCGCCAAGGCGCAGCAATCGCTGAGCATGGACGAACTGAAGAATCATCCAAAGTTGAAAAATGTCGTAATAGGACGGATTACGGTATTGGAGAAGAGCGGGGAGCAGATCAATGAGCACTTGTGGTCTCTCGCAGCGATGAAGCGAGAGGATATGGAGAGCCTCATGAAGTTCGTTGTTTTCCTCTCAAACGAACCGTGGCTTGGCGTGACAACGACAATCGTTGATTCGTTCCATTCTCCCGAAGGCGCAATTCTGCTGAATCACCTCTCAACGATGACATTCTCATTCGTTTCCATTTCGCAATATTATTTTCCCGCTTTCGATCGACTGGTGGAAAATCAGTTCTCGCGAAGGATTCCCACTTCAATTACCGTACGAGATATCGGCCAAAGCGGCGAGTTCTTCAGGGAGCACCTCGAAGAAGGGAACATTACGAGATTTTGCGAACTTTCGCAGTTCCGTTTCACCTACGAAGTGATCGAAAGTATCATTAATAATGTGGTCGGAGACGTTGCAAACTACCAAAAAGGTCATTTTGAGATTTTTGCCACATTTGACGAATCAACGAAGCGCTACTTGCAAGATCAGCTCACAGACGGACGTTGCACTATGGACGAGGAGGGGAATTTTTGCTTTAAAGCCTTCAACGCAAAACTGGAACAATTTCAAAATCTTTGCATTAAATTGGAAGCGTTTTTGGGAGGAAGGGTGCGCATGGTGGTGCGCTAATTGATTGTCCTTTGTGATTCTCTGTTCTGCAAATCTGTGCTGTTTGAAGGTTAATTTGGCTTGTTTGTGTTAAATAAATGTTTCTGTTTGTAGCTAGAGGCCAAGACAACGAAGATCAATAATTTGACAAAAAAGTGCAAAAAACAAAATCAATCGCTCTGGTGACTCTGTTTTCATCGGCCGTTTGAGTGTGAACATGGGCTCAAACGATGACATTGTAGACCAAATTGATGTCTGTAACATACAGCCTGCAGTGCGTGTTTTCCTACGCAAATTTAGATAGCAGTGAACAGGAGCATCGATAGAGCAAAAATCACGAGTTGGTCGATTAATGTTGGAAGAAAAGGTTGCCCGTGCATTTGATGTTTCTCCTTCTATCGGTGCCTGAAACAAGGCAAATGGTCTTTTGATGATTATGAATCCACAAATTCGATTGATAAACATGAAAAAACGCACAGAACATAGATTGATTAGAACATGAATCACCCTCCGCACGCAGCGTTTTCACGTCATTCTCGTCTTGCAGCTATTTGATAAGAGAAAGATTCGCAAATTAAGTCACTAAAGAATAGATTGTTATCAGCACACGTAAACGGAAATGGAGTAATTTTTTGTTTAGTCCATTTCAGCATATGACGATCAACTTTATCTCTTTTATTCGCGCATAAACAAGTTGGAATCAACAGTCATTCTTGCAGTTCAATCCACACATCAAAACGTCATTTCTCTCATCTTTCGATCGGACTGATAACGCACAACTTTATGATCTTCTCCGTTTTGACGTCATTCTTGCAGTTACTTGAGAGGAACATTCGCAAATAATTAATTCACTAAACTAATAGCCCTCGGCTTGCATTGCAACGTCCTTTCGTTTAGTTCATCTCCGCATATGAAGATCAACCTGTGTTCAATTTAATAACTCAAGTTCTCGATTAGAGAAAACAAATAAATTGCAGAGCAGTCAAACTAAAACTTCAATTCAATTTACCTTTCGATCGTACGCGTCTTGTCTTGATTATTCTGTCAGTATTTAGTTTATTTAAAGTACATTTTCGTTTAGATCTCCGCATATGAAGATTAACCTTATCACTTTGATAACTCGATCGATCAGAGGAATTGCAAGAATTTCAGAGCAGTCGTGAAATGGTTGGCCGAGTTCTAAAACTTCGATTTACCTTTTGATCGTACGCGTCTTGTCTTGATTATTGACTTCGAAACGTCATTTCTCTCATCTTTTGAGCGCACTGATAACGCACAGCCGCGCAGAGTTTATGATCTTCTCTGATCATAAGAACCGAAAATTGCGAACCACAATTGAATTATCACAAGACGCTGAACATCATCTAGTCAAATGAGTGAATTTTTGCAAAAATTGATTTGAAAATGCATGAACGTATTGAGAACGTATTTGTCTGAACAGAGCGACTTGAACGAGTAATGCATGTTGCAAGCCACTCTTAGCTTCGTAAACTGATGTCACTCTGCACCGTTTGCATCTTATCAGCTCAAGTCACTCGTAATGTTTTTATAGCTTTCTCCGTTAATTGCGTTCTGCTGCGCCCATTGACGCTTAAAACCCCACAATAGTCGCATCATTCTCATTCCTGGATTCCGTTCACAATGGCAACAACGACCTCTTTCTTCATCTACGAAATCGTATGCTTCCTCACTACATATGGGTCTAAACTATTGAATTTACGATTTCAGAGATGGCTACGGTGGCTGCACATTGGCAGCTGGATCCTTTGGATCGCGCTCACCAGCTTCGAGCTGTACGTTCCGGCCAACGAGTACATCTACTCTTCAAGACGGAAGGCCCTCTTTCTAGCTGTTCTTTTCGCAATAGCAGTGTTTGAGAGCTACGGGTTGGCCGCTCACGTCTGCCTGGCTGTTGCCATTCACCGCGGGAGTGGATGGAAGCTGGTCTTACCGTATTTCATCTACGAACTCATCATGACGACGGTGAGTTTCATGGGAGTTTGTATCGGTGTGATCGGTAAGTCTTAAGCACTCCTCACTCAGTTGACTTGAATTGATTTTCAGTTCTTGAAAACTACGTCTATTTATCTGGATTGCTCCTATTCGTTCTCCGACTTCGACTCCTTTTGTATTTTGCTTCCTACTGTGGATATCTGAGAAGAGAAGACAATCTGCGCTTGAACGCTTCAGGTGGATTACATAATGACGCATAAACGTTTTTGGCTTTGAAACCGTGTTTTCTGCAAAGGGCTTCTTAAACGCATGTTCGAGCTGACAGGGAAAGAAGAAGAACAAGCGCCGCAAATAGGCGCTTTTGAGCTCTTCAAGTTCACTTCAAGTTTATCATTTGGCAATCCAACTGGCACAACGTTGTTCTTATCTTCGTTTTCTTCCGTCGCCTCTAGAGCCTCGTTGCCGTCTTGTGGGTCGTGAGAGAGTATTCGATTGAAACAGATGCTCGGGACAGACGCTCGCAAACCAAACAGCCTGGACGGAGACCATTGGTTTCCGATCACTTTGATATCCGAACCAAAAATCGGCACCTAGATTGTATTATTGTCCATGTTCACCTTTCGTTGCAGGATTTTCAGTATTCCAATGACATGCTTTCTAAATACAATGTACATTGCAAATCCCAGAGGTCGCAAAACGTTTATTCCAATTTTAACCAAATTTTAAGAAATATAAACATACTCCGTGCAACCAAATGAATTGCAACCAGGTACTAATCAACCCAAATACTACTACCAAAATGCGAGAATGTTATGCGCATGCACGGATTGTTTTTCAGCTCCGGATTGTTGGCGGTGAAGCGATATTCCGTGGAATCTTCGGTGCAGTCGACGACCTTCGCGCAACGTCCTTCTTTCAGCTTCCTCTCTAACATCCCCTTTGTTAATGCCTCAAAGCAAGCCGTAATATAGAGTTGGTTTTTGTCATAATTTGCAGAATTTTCCAGAAAACTGCTGATGATTCGCTCCATCAATTCAGCGGGCAAACGAAAGCTGCTAGAACCGGTGAATCGCTTGATGTTCCCATTGCCCAGGTTCTTAACGAAGAAATCGTTTTTGTGAAGAAATCGGAACTCGGAACTTTGCTCTATGTAAAACGAAGTTGGTTTTCTTCGCGAGAATTGATTTTCTAAAATTTGATTGTAGACTGGAAAGCAGGTTGACATCGAGATTCTTGAAAACGTCATCTTTGAGAGGCACTTTAAGAGAGTTGCGCCTTCAGGGGATTCAAAGATCTGAACGTTCGAAATGTCCAGTTCCAGCTGCGGTTCGTTTGAGAGGAAGAAGACAAACTTCATGAGAAGCTCGATGTCAGCACGGGATCGTAAGGGATGCATCGAAATCCTGTTGGCTTTTGAGACTTCAATCCATTGTATTCTGACGTGTTTCAAGTTCGGATTCTTCTTCAGTTCGTCCATACTCAGCGATTCCTTCGCTCCTCTCGTGCGATCGGGATTACTGAAGCGGTAGCTCCACTCGCCGTTCTCCTCGCCAATGACAAAAACAATCAGCTGCTTCTTCGATTTCATCGTCCACTCGCAATCTGGAACACACGCGTTTTCACATCGCGCTAGGTGGCTAAAGTATCCCAAATCGCAGCATTTCCACAGCGCGGCCACGCGCTCGCGGAAATCAAACGCCACGCGGTTCATCGTCGGTTAATTCGCCCGGTCATCGCCGCTCCACATAAATAGAAAGAATTCGTGTTCAAAGCGATGCGATCACGCGTAATCATGAAAACCGCTACATTCATCTTGCTAAGCGCAACTGACGAGATTGCGAGCAGCTCTTTGAGCTAACGCTGGGTTGTTGAATTGTCAATTCAAACCGGTCAACCGCCAAACTGTAGCATAAGGCCAAAAAGCAAATCCTCAGCTCTTCGTCACGTTCCAAAAGTCATGATTGGTTGCGGATGCTCCTTCTTTCATTTGTAACTTGTATGGGGCGGCAAACTTTCCTATATCATCCTATTGATTGAATCGAAGTTAAAGTCCGCGAGTCAAAACCACGAAATCAGAAATACCTAATGTAAACCTAATTGAAGACCTGAGAATCGGATGAAAAGTTCGTTGATCATGATCAAAGGAAGATTGGCAGCCGTTTGTTGATTCGGGTCTTTTCGCTGTGTAGGAAATGATCGGAGCGGATATCGGAAATCTGCAAAAAATGCGGAAGTATCAAGTCGTGTGGAATTTTAGTTAGTTGAAATTGGCGAAGGAAGCAAAGAGGACCAAGCAGATTGCAGGCGAGGTTGCTGAGGTCGCCACTGTTGTGCTCTGTTAGACGATTTATTCCTCATTAAAAATACCAAACCAAAAGCTGCAAAAATCCATTTTAAGCACAGACATAAAGACATTAGCCTAGCGCGATGGAACTAGAAACGTTATGCAATACAATTAATCGCCTCTAGCGATACACACCAACTGAGGTCCCTAAAATCGATCTAGTCGGCCAACGACAGTGTGCTTGTAAAGTGGAGTAAAGTCAGAACATCAGCAAATACGGAGTCCGTGCGAGCGGCCAGATTAACTCGTTGAAGTCTAGAATTTTCTCGGTCTACACGAACCCCTAAATGCATTGCATGATGATCAAATGCAACATTTGCAGTTCTTACTTGATAGGCCGATGCAGATCGATAACAAGGAACATCCGAGTTGCAAGACCAACAGAAATGCACTACGAGTAGACGCTGAGTTTCTTGTGCTGTCTGGCTGTGATGATCCATAATCACTCTCTCGGTCGCCTGCATCAACCAATGCTGTAATACAACGAAAGTGGTTCTAAACACACATTTGATATAACTCATACAGAACACGGCATACCATTGCTTAGACTAGTGCTTTGTTCATCAGGCTCTTGCTGTGCACAACGAGCTGCAAACGCAACTCATGTTGGTTTGCACCGCGGTTGAATTCTGAAACTGGATTATGAGCTTTGAATAAATCGTGATAACTCACTGATAAATCCAAGTTGGGTTAAACCGTTTTCGCCTCATACGCCTTCAAGAGTACCCTGCAAGAGTGTCAGCGATGGGGACCGGTCAACTTGCATAAGACAACTTGCATAACGGTCAAGGTCCTGCTACAAAGGCCAAGGAGAGACTCGGCCTCAGTCTCCTCAGGTTTCTGCGAGAAGACGAAGCATCGTAATTCCGTCTTGGCTGAATTCGCATGCAAGTTCGCGTCAATCTCTTCTGCGGTTGGAGGACAAAGTCGGTGCATTGTCTGCAATATTTCCACATAGATTAGTAAATAGAGTGCCTAGTCAAACTCACTAGAAGCTCCGATATAAATGCCCGTGAAGAAGATTCAGTGTGCGATATGTAGAACCAACAAATAGCGTTGCAAATAAGTTTTCAGGCCGCGACTGGGCTTCGCTGTGGCATTTCTTTTCCGTTCACCGACACTTGGACGTCGTGAAAAGGATTCGCCGTGGGGACCGCAGGGAAGGCGGGAATAGTTTGGACGATGGCGGTGGAAGGATTCATCATCCAATGGAGAAATAAAAGGCTGAAAATTTTCAATTAGACTGTAGAGATACAAAAGTTGAACGAGAGAATTTTCTTTGTTTTCTTACACTTTGTTACTAAAATCGAAATTTGTTACTAAAATCGCAAAATCTACGTGCACCTGGGAGAGCATCACACCGAGGCAGATTTGGCCACGCTTCGGCCTGGAATTTGGCTAGTAGACAACACAGTCGACAGCTACGTTTTTCTGTGCAATGAGTTCGCCGCAATGAATGGATTAGAGTATAAGTAAATTGATTTAAGAATGAGGGCATACAGTATTCAGAACTTTTTCTAATTCAGATGGCCCGGAGAGCCATCTGAACCCAAATACTACAACTAAAATCCGAGAATGTTATTCCACGTGTAACCAACGTGAATTGCAAACAGACAACATTAACACCTCAAACTAATACATCCGAAAGTCGAGTTTCTTATGCGCAAGCAGGGATTGTTTTTCAGCTCCGGGTTGTTGGCTGTGAAACGATATTCTGTGGAATCATCGGTGAAGTCGGCGAACTTCTTGCAGCTTCCTTCTGCCAGCTTCCTCTCTGACATCTCCATTGTTGATTCTTCGAATTGGCTTCAATACGGAAATGCTTTTGGTCAAAATTTCCGGGATTTTCCAAAAATCGGTTGATGATTCGCTCCATCACTTCGGCGGGGAAACGAATGCTCCAAGGGCCGCAAAAATTCTTGATATTCCCGTTGCCCAGGTTCTCAACGAAGAACTCGGAACTTTGCTCAATGTAGAACGTAGTTGGTTTTCTTCGCGAGAATTGATTTTCTAAAATTTGGTTGTAGACTGGAAAGCAGGTTGAAATCCAGATTTTTGAAAACGTCATCTTTGAGAGGCACTTTAAGAGAGTTGCGCCTTCAGGGGATTCAAAGATCTGAACGTTCGAAATGTCCAGTTCCAACAGAGGTTCGTTTGAGAGGAAGACGACGAAGTTCATGAGGCACTCGATGTCCGCACGGGATCGTAAGGGATGCATCAAAATCGTGTTAGTTTTCGAGACTTTTTTGAGTTTTTGAGAGTATTGTGACGTGCTTCAAATTCGAATTCTTCTTCACTTCGTCCATGCTCAGCGATTCCTGCGTCCCCGCGGTGCGATCGGTGAAGCAGTAGCTCCACTCATCGTGATCTTTGCGAAGGCGGAAGGTGATGAGCTGCTTCTTTGATTTCATCGTCCATTCGCAGTCTGGAAAGCGTGCGTCTAGACATCCCTCAAGGTGACCGTCAGCGCCCTTCTCGCAGCATTTCCACAGAGCGGCCACGCGCTCGCAGAACTCGGCGGCCAGTTGGTCCATTGTCGGTTGATTCGCCCGGTCATCGTCGCTCCACACAAATAGAGACAATTCGTGTTCAAAGCGATGCGACCACGTGTTATCATTAAACCCCTACGTTGTCGCATCGCATATCCTCAATCAACTTCATTTCGTTACGCGCACCTGGCGAGATTTCGAGCCTCGTCGCGTCGCTAGGCCCAGACGCTGCAGGTTTGAAGTGAAGTGCACCAAGCACATAATCCACCAGGTCAAGTGGAAGCTTCGGTCCCTTGAAAACTGATGCCATTGTTGCTGACAAGCCCCGGATATGACAAGAAACGACCAAAGTGCTACCGTACAATGCGCCAAGAATTGCGCCAAGACCAGCGATTTTCTAGGAAATGTCATTTGGGCGGAGGCTTCGCGCTTAGCTTAAATCCATATTTATAAGCCTGAAACAGTTATATACCTGGAACAGCGAGTCTGGGGGTAGTTTTCGCCATGCGCGCGTTTTCTATCAAGCAGGAAATTTCAGAGCCAGAAAATGTTGTCTTTTAACACCTCAAAAACACCTTTAACACTTTATTCATCGTTTTTTTACCATTTTTCACCAAATTATTAGAGACGTTCGACATGTTGCTGAGAATCGTTTGCATTCCAGGTGTAACGAAACGAATTGCAACCAAGAATTAACAGATCGAAATACGCATCCGCGAAAGCGAATGTTCTATGCGCAAGCAGGGATTCTTCTCCAGCATCGGGTTGTTGACTGTGAAACGATATTCCGTTGAAGCCTTTGAGGCGTGGACGACCTTCTCGCAAAGACCTTCTGCCAGCTTCCTCTCCTAGGATCTCCTTTGTTGATTCCTCAAATTCGGGCCTTAATATGGAATTTGTTTTTGCCGCAATTTTCAGGGTTTTCCAGAAATCGGTCGATGATTACGCTCCATCACTTCAGCGGGGAAACGAAAGTTCCAAGGACCGGTGAACCTCTTGATGTTCCCGTTTCCGAGGTGCTCGATGAAGAACTCGCTATTGCGCAGAAAGTCGTGGTATTATGCGAAAAGCAGTTGGTCTCCGTCGCGAGAACTGATTTTCCAAAATTCGGTTGTAGACTGGATAGTCATACGATGCGCAGATGCTTGAGAAGAGCATCGTTGACAGGAAATTCAGTAGAAATGCGCCTTCTGGTGAATCAAAGTCCTTCACGTTCCAAGTGCACAGGTCCAGCTTCGGTTCGTTTGAGAGGAAGATGACGAACTTCATGAGGCGCTTGATTTCCGCTCGAGACCTCAGGACATGCATGGAATGCAGAGGATTTATGACATCTATATCTACTATTCTGACGTTTTTCAAGTTTGGATTCTTCTTCAGTTCGTCCATGCTCAGCGATTCCTGCGCTCCTTCGGTCCGATCGGGATTGGTGAAGCGGTAGCTCCACTCACCGCTGTCGTGACCGATGTAGAACAAGATCCCCTGCTTCTTCGATTTCATCGTCCATTCGCAGTCTGGAACGCGTTTGTGTACACATCCGTCATAGTGATAGCCGCTGTCGCAGCATTTCCACAGAGCGGCCACGCGCTCGCGGAAATCAAACGCCACGCGGTCCATTGTCGGTTGATTCGCCCGGTCATCGCCGCCCCACATAAATAGAATGCGTTTAAAGCGATGCGTCCACGTGGAATCATGATCGTCATTTCAGTCCGGACATTTCAGTCAACATTTAGCGTAAGGCCAAAAAGCAAATCCTCAGCTCTTCGTCACGTGCCAAAAGTCAAGGTTGGTTGCGGATGAACATGCTCCTCCTTTCATTTGCAACTTGTGGGTATCAAGTTGAGCGGCTGCTTGGTCATGTTTAGCCAAAGCTTAGAACGCGAGTCAAATCAGAAATACCTAATGAAAACCTAATTTAAGACCGAATCGGATTAGAAGTTCGTTGATCATGATCAAAGGAAGATTGGCAGCCGTTTGTTGATTAGGGTCTTTTCGCTGTATTTTCGATTGATCGAAAGATTGATTTGATAAAGTTTGGTTTGTAATTCACAATTAAGTGTACCGGACATATGGGCCATGATCGCTCGCTTGTGAAGGGCAAATCAAACGCTTTGCTGTATTCGTCTTCGAAACTTCTTACTGCGTTGAGCGCCATGCATTCTTAGGCGCAACTGAGAGACGTCGACGTCTACGATTCTCCAGGCCGAGCTTTGTTTGTTGGAGTGCGGCCGTTCATGCACGAAAATGTGCACTGTGTCGTATTATGTTACGACGCAACAGACTCTGCAGGTGATCAGTTGTATGACGTGAGTATCTTCAAATATGTTTGTGAAATTGAGTTAGATTCAGATCACTTTGGAGGCAAAGACGCACGCTGACGGCGTGCCCTCGGTTGTCTGCCAAACTCGATGCTTCCGGCGGGCGGTCGACAAAACGCAAAGTTAGTGCGAGAACTTCAAGGAATCGTTGAGGATTCAAAAAAATCGAGGAAAATATTCTTTCTCTTCACGAGAAAGTTGACATGGTAGTTTTCCGGTTTACTCAGCTGAAGCTTGCATTCCGCAATCTTGATCTCGCTGATGATTAATGAGGAAGCTAACCTTTGATTAATTGATAGCCGTCGATTGTGATGGTCAATAAATCGCGTCGTTCTCGTGGAACAAGATTATTCATGTTTGAGATCCGCGCGCGCGGTTGATGCTTCTTCGCTATCATCAACATCCGCCGAGTCGACGGTCGTCCAAAAGGCAGAGTCCGACGTGGTCGAATCAGACGCTTCCTCAGTTTTCGAATACGTAGAGTTCGATGAATAAGCCGTCTAAGAAAATAACAACGCGAAAAAGAAGAAACGCCAATTATTGTTATTAACGGCACTTATTAAACTATTATTTAAAAAACCGCGGTAATCCGCGGCTAAACAATAACAAAACAAACAAAACAAAAACAATCAACTAGTGGAGGTGATGTTTTGCCTTAGCCCTGAATTGGCGCATCTTGGCGGTACGCTAGGCTTTTTTAATAAGCCAGCGGTTCGACGCTTCATGGAAAGCTTGCAAGAGTGCCACCGACTCGAGCCGGTCACGTTCCGACTTGGATTCCTTCGACTTCGCGGATGTAGTTGAAGTCGTACACGTCGAATCCGACGGCTCCAACGTCTCCATAGTTGCTGACTTCGTGTTCGCATCCAGAGATGTTCGGGTCTGAAAATCTTCGGGTACCCGGAACCGGAACCGAGAACTGGAACCGAACCGGAACCGAATCGAAACCCGAACCGGAACTGGAGTAAAACGTGAGCCGAACCGGATCCGAACGGTTTAATCAGTCAATTAAGGAGAATACGCGTTACATTCGGTAATTGCGAACGAATGTACCTCGTGATTAGACCAAACTGTCATTAGAAATCGGAACCGAACTGAAAGTTTCGGTTCTCGGTTCCGGTTCCGGAACCGAAAACCGAAAGTTTCGGGTACCCGGAACCGGAACCGGTAAAAACCGAACCGAACCGGGACCAAAACCGGAACCGAACCGGACCCGGAACCGGAACCGAACATCTCTGTTCGCATCCGTCAAAATGCTTATTTTAATTACCTGGTCCATCTTGGTCACCCATGCCCAGAAGGGTCAAGTGCAACCGTCCCAGCTTGCTGCCATAGAAAATAAGACTTACGTAGCGTTTGTATCGCATCAAACGATCGTTATTGGACGATAACGGCTTCGTACTTTTAAGCCTGAAATCGAGGACAGCGTCCCAAAAAAGACGGCGATCCAAGTTCCACTGCTTAGTGAATTCAAGCCCCTTCTTCAACTGTTTAAAGTTTGGGTACGGATTCCGCACGTCCAATCGTCCCAGCGAATACGCGAACTGGCAGACAGCCAATCGTACTTCGGCATTCAGAGGAACATCCGGAAGGAAATTCGGGTACTCCTCTTCTGGGTCCAACGACTGCAGGAGTCCCATGATCTCCTCGTGTATTTCACGAGTAATCTAACAATCTCACAAGAATAAAATCCTAACAGAAAAATCACTCACCCTAGGCGGGAATTCATAATAGTTCTCATCCACAGGACAGAAGAAGAACCGCGATGTATCGCGGTTCATTACCAAACCACGACTTTGTTGGTTTCGCTTGTGCTGGATGTATTCAATGGACTCACAATCTATCACTTGTTCCTAAAAAAACACGGCATAATCCAATCGCAATCTGTCAAACTACATGCTTCCTCATAGCATGTAGTTTGAGCTAACCTACAAAGCTAACAGAAAAATTACTAAAAAGTAAGTATAAAAGCCCGTTATCCGAGGCAAAACTACATGCTTCCTCACAAAAACAAAGATAACTCACATAGTCAACTTGACTAACGCGGGAGCGAAGCTGGGCGTTCGTCCCATCCTTATAGCGCGACTTGACGTGATTCTTCCGGCGGTTCAGATATATCATTATATCTTCTTCGCCTAACCGCTGTCCGTGGCGAAGCATCTTCGGTGAGACGGCAGATACCGCGCGGAGACCCGCGGCTGACATTCCTTCTGACCCGACATTATAAGCTTCACACAGTTCATTCATGATTGTGCGCATCCATGGGTTAAAGCTCGTGCGTGGTGGCATAATCGATTTGTTCAATTCGAATTCGATTTCGACAAAATTCGCTTTCCAGCTTTCGCAATTTCACGTCACACAAATCACGCAGGGTCCCGTCACGCAGAGGAAATTCAAAACAGATATGTCACATGTTCGGAATGTCTAAAGAGCGCGTCGTCCCATGTATGACTAGCCACGGAGCTCCGCGTTGAATCGACGGTGGCTGCGTGACACAGTAAATCTGCTGTGTATTGCATTCAGATAGACCGAGACTCTCAATCTCTACACATTGAACGCGTTGAACGTTGAACGACTGCCGTTGAAAGCGAAAGGACTCGTCTTGCTCAGCGTCCGTTCCTCAGCGTCGTAGCCAGTCGATGGATTGTTATCGCTGCAGATCTAATCGCGCGTACTTGAACTTTGTGTTGTCGCATGTCGCTTTGCGTTCCGTCAATTAAGTTGAGGAAAGATGAACTCGTTGTAAAGCGTCACTTGATTTAGCAAAGCCGATTCACTAGTAGAGCCAAAAATTTGTTTAAAGTTTGGTTTGTGACTCACAATTTCTCTGAAGGTTTTCTCTGAGTTTTCTGAGTTAGGTTTTCTCTGAAAAGCCACAATAGTCGCATCATTCTCATTCCTGGATTCAGTTCACAATGGCAACAACGACCTCTTTCTTCATCTACGACATCGTATGCTTTCTCACTCCATATGGGTCTAAACTATTGAATTTGCGATTTCAGAGATGGCTACGGTGGCTGCACATTGGCAGCTGGATCCTTTGGATCGCGCTCACCAGCTTCGAGCTGTACGTTCCGGCCAACGAGTACATCTACTCCTCACGACGGAAGGCCCTCTTTCTAGCTGTTCTGATCGCAATTGCAGTGTTTGAGAGCTACGGGTTGGCCGCTCACGTCTGCCTGGCTGTAGCCATTCACCGCGGGAGTGGATGGAAGCTGGTCTTACCGTATTTCGTCTACGAGCTCATCATGACGACGGTGAGTTTCATGGGAGTTTGTATCGGTGTGATCGGTAAGTCTCAAGCAATCCGCAATCAGTTGAGTTGAGTTGATTTTCAGTGCTTGAACGCTTCACGTGGATTATAGAGTAATACCTTTACGTTTTGGCTTTGAAACCGTGTTTTCTGCAAAGGGTTATGGGCTTTTTAATGCATGTTTGAGTATGTAGGAGAACGAGAAGAAGAGTCCCACAAATGACTCCTAATCTGACTGCTGATTTGCCACTTGGCAATTCAACTGTCGCAACGATGTTCTTAGCTCCGCTTTCTTCCGTTGCCTCTAGAGCCACATTGTCGTCCTGAGGGTCGTGAGAGAGTATTTGATTGAATCAGATGCTCTGGGCAAACGGTCGCAAAAATCGACATCGATTGTATTGTCCATGTTCACCTTTCAGTTTTGTCTTTCAGGACTTTCGGTATTCCAATGACATGCTTTCTAAATACAATGTACATTGCAAATCCTGGAAATCCCAGAGGTCGCAAAACGTTTATTCTAATTTTAACCAAATTTTAAGAAATATAAACGATTGTTGCAAGCAAATGAATTGCAGCCAAGAACTAATGAACCCAAATACTACTACTACTAAAAGCCGAGATTGTAACCAAATGAATCGCACCCAAGAACTAACACCTCAAATCAATGCAACCTAAAGTCGAGATTGTTATGCGCAAGCAGGGATTGTTTTTTAACTCCGGGTTGTTGGCTGTGAAACGATATTCTGTAGAATCATCGGTGAAGTCGGCGAACTTCTTGCAGCTTCCTTCTGCCAACTTCCTCTCTAACATCTCCTTTGTTGATTCCTCAAATTGGGTCTCAATATTGAGTTGGTCATAAATTTCTGGATTTTCCAGAAATCGGTTGATGATTCGCTCCATCACTTCGGCGGGGAAACGAAAGTTATAAGGGCCGTAGAACTTCTTGATGTTCCCGTTTCCCATGTGCTCAGCGATGAACTCGCTGTTGTGAAGAATGCTTTCAAAGCAGCAAATAGCAGTCGGTTTCCGTCGCGAGAACTGATTTTCCACAATTTGGTTGTAAACTGGAAATCCGTACGATGCCCAGATGCTTGAGAAGGTCATCTTTGAGAGCGAATTCAGTAGAATTGCACCTTCGGGGGAATCAAAGACCTTCACGTTCGAAATGTCCAGTTCCAGATACGGTTCGTTTGAGAGGAAGACGACGAACTTCATGAGGCGCTCCATGTCCTCTAAAGATCGTAAGAAGTTGATCGAACTTTGCGCATTGTTCGTGACTTTAATCTGTTCTATTCTGACGTTTTTCAAGTTCGGATTCTTCTTCATCTCCACCATGCTCAGATATTTCTTCGCTCCCTCGGTGCGATCGGGATTGGTGAAGCGGTAGCTCCACACACCGTTGTCTTCGCCAATGGCGAAATCAATCAGCTCCTTCTTCGATTTCATCGTCCATTCGCAGTCTGGAACGCGTTTGTGTACACATCCGTCATAGTGATAGCCGCTGTCGCAGCATTTCCACAGAGCGGCCACGCGCTCGCGGAAATCAAACGCCACGCGGTCCATCGTCGGTTGATTGGCCCGGTCATCGCCGCCCCACATAAATAGAATGCGTTTAAAGCGATGCGTCCACGTGGAATCATGATCGTCATTTCAGTCCGGACATTTCAGTCAACATTTAGCGTAAGGCCAAAAAGCAAATCCTCAGCTCTTCGTCACGTGCCCAAAGTCAAGATTGGTTGCGGATGCTCCTCCTTTCATTTGCAACTTGTGGGTATCATCCAATCGATTGACTTGAAGCTAAAATTGTGCGCGTAAATGTCAAGAAGTTGAGCGGCTGCTTGGTCATGTTTAGCCAAAGCATAGAACGCGAGTCAAATCAGAAATACCTAATGAAAACCTAATTTAAGACCTGAGAATAGGCTGAAAAGTTCGTTGATCATGATCAAAGGAAGTTTGGCAGCCGTTTGTTGATTAGGGTTTTTTCATAAAATATAAAACATAAAACCGAACTCAAATACTACAAAAACAGAAACCAGTTGATTGAATTTAATCCTTGTTTTACAAATCAGACAAAAAATTCGGCTCTACTAGCGAATCGGGGCCAAAACTAAATTAGAGGGGCCATAATTCGGAATGAGAAAAAACAGGGCCATAACTAATCGACAGGGGCCAAAACTTGTTTCGATTGCTATTGTCATTTATTGATATGCTACTGATTACATATTACATCATGGCTGCAGTACGATCAACCCTTCCGGGGTTTAGTTGGGCGAGGAGAAGGCGTAGGGCGGGAAGGTTCTGCTCTTAGTACGAAGCCTAGATAATTTTAGGGTCTGGTGAATTTTACGAAGCCTTGTGAATGGCTCGCTGCGCTCGCGCAAAATTCACTAGGCAAACCCTGCGGTAGCTCCTAGGCCTAAGCCTGCTCTTAGTACGAAAACATCAATTAATTTCTAAAAACCCTAAAATCAACAGAATTGCTACGAAGCGTGGTAAGTCAGAAAAGCTGTCAATTCATTAGTGATTGCTTCGTACTAAGAGCAGGCTTAGGCCTTGGAGCTACCGCAGGGTTTGCCTAGTGAATTTTGTGCGAGCGCAGCGAGCCATTCACAAGGTTTCGTAAAATTCACCAGACCCGATTTTTTGTCTGCTCTTTGTAAAGCATTATAAAATGGTAAAAAAGTTAAAAACGTTTTGGCCCTCATTCCGAATTTTGGCCCCTCTGGTTTAGTTTTGGCCTTTATTCCACATTATGGCCCCTCTCAATTAGTTTTGGCCCTCATTCCACATTTTGGCCCTTCTGATTTAGTTTTGGCTTCGATTCACTAGTAGAGCCAAAAATTCTTAATATGACAATCATATTTTGTTCATTTGTTTAAAGTTTGGTTTGTAACTCACAATGAAGTGTACCCACCATCGTTATGAACCATGATCGCTCGCTTGTGAAGGGCAAATCGAAAGCTTTGCCTTCGTATTCGTATTCGTCTGCTAAACTTCTTAGTGCGCCTCGTGTGCGCCTTGCGCCATACGAGGCGGTTTCTCGGTTTTGAGATGTAAGATGTAAGACGATAAACTGTAAAAAACAAGCAAAATTGTGTGCAGCTCATGTGGATTATGCAAATGATTCGCCGTTCTTTGGCATTTCTTACAGGAAAGTTTAAAATTTCAACTTTTCTCAAATAAACTGGAAGACGATTCTCAGCCTTGAAAGCCTGGCGTTGAAAGCCAAAGGACTAGTTTTGCTCAATGTCCAGCTCCTCAGCGTCGCAGCCAGCCGACCGATTGTTATCACTGCAGATCTAATCGCGCGCACTTGAATTTTCAGTTGTCGCATGTCGCTTTGCGTTTCGGAAAGATGAACGTCATTTGATTGTTGCTTCAGCTTGTTGCTTTTGAAGCCAAATACACGAAATCAATATTTATCCTTACAATACAACACAATCATTAGCACAATCACTCAAACAACGAAGTTCACATTCTGAATTCCCTGCTCCATCTGCTTGCCACTTTTCCGCGCTTGGACAACGACGACATTCCGCTGAGTGCTCCACAACACAACATTGAGGACTACGACAACAATCACGCACAGGGTCATGAACCAGGTTTGCATCCATTTGTAGCCTTCGTCGAGAGCCGCTTTGCAAACGACCACGAAATCGTCATATTTTTGCTCTGTGCGCTTCATGTCGCTCTTGACGACGGGATAACTGGCGAGAGAGGCGATGCCGCAGCGATTCTCGCGGTTGCGCGCCATGCGAATGTAGCCGTTCTCTCCCCACTCGGGGCCCCAGCTGTTCTTCACGAGCCAGAAGTCTCCTCCTTCGGGGTCGGTACCGTATCCAACGACGAGCACTCCGTGATTGAGGTCCGCGGTGTCGTTCGAGCACTCGGTGTCGTCGTAGACGCCAGAGTTGTAGAAGATAAAGTTGTTGGTCGCCTGGATGCCCACGGAAATCGGTCCCATCGTGGCCACCGCGAGCTTCAGCGCTTCCTCGTCGCCGTGTGGGAGGTCCACGAAGCCGGCAGCGGTCGTTCCGGTGTCCGATTTGTTGAAGTGACAAGCGCCGTCGTAGCCTCCGTAGGAATACGCGGCTTCGGTGTCCAGGCCGCCGTTCTTGGTGACGTAGTTGAACGCGTTGTCCATCAGCCCCCCGTTGCAGCCTTGGTTACCGTAGGCGCCCGTCGTGCAGTCGACCAGGTTCTGTTCGGAGAGCGAAACGAGTTTCCCGGTCGCCCGCTTGTGTTGACCTTCCAACGCGCCAGTTGCGCTGAACGCCCAGCAGCTGCCGCAGTCGCCTTGATTCTTGACTTCGGTGACGAATCCGCGCGTGCGCCAGTCGACCGCGTCAGGGACCCCAAATCTAGAGCTCGCGAAGGGTACTGTAGGTGCGGAAGGAGGAGCGGAAGGTCTCAGAGCGCCTCTGAAGCCGTTCATCTTCTCCAAAGCGCTCGGATTCATGTCGGCAAAGTTATTGAGCGCCATTTCGTAGGTCCGCTCGCCCCCGTGGAACGCGGCGTTGTGCCTCTCCACCAAGCGCTTCGTGCGCGCGTACTGAACTCTGCTGGTGAACTCGTGGTCGGGGCCGCGGTAGGTTTTCTCTGAAAACGGCGATTGAGTGAATGAAGAGCGAAGGGAACGACTTACTGTGAGTTCTCTTGAAGGACTCCCATTCCTTCTGGGACACTCCATCAGGATCTGCAGAGTCGACCGCTCGGCGCGTTCCACAGGCGATGCCAAGGCAGAGGAGGAGGAGGACGAGGCGCTTCTTCATCTTCGGAGAGGACCGCACGACGTGAGGTCGAATGGAGAATGGACGATTCGTTCTCGTATTAATGGCGCTCGATGCAGTGCCAAAGAACTCGATATGCGAAGCTAAAGATGCGTATAAGCGATGCTAAGAGATCATGGTAAGAGGTTAGTGACGCAATGTGAGGTTGTGATGGTGATGACGACGATTGCATCAGATCTACGGATTGAGCGAGCTGCGAGTGTAGAGGTGAGTCCTTGTTTGTCTTACTCGGTGGGAATTGGTCAACTTACAACACAACGCGAGCGCTCTTCTCCTCTTTCTCTTTATTCGGGGTTCACATGCAGAACACACATAAAGGCACGCAGCTGGTTATGAGAAAAGGTCTTTCTTCGACTGGTCTACGCTTGGTTGGCTCAAATCCACTGGTTCTATTGTCCTGAATGTTGTTGCAACCAACAATTTTGGTTCTCTCGAAGCAAAAGCTCGAAGTTCGAAGCAATTCTGGTTCTCGAACAGAGTTTATTGTCACTTAGCTTTCAAACAACAAACCAGATTACCACAAACTTACTCTTTTTGTCTTGACCAGCGTTTATTGGCCTTTTTACGTGATTCTGATGACATAAGAGTTCTCGATTTACCCGGAATACACTAATCTGAGCAAATTTTGCTTTAGTCAGCAGTTGTTGTGTATCGAGACTTGAAGGGGAGCATTAGCGAGCAGTTGCTTGAACCCTTGGATTCTCCTAACCTCTATTGCGCGAAAATACACCAACTATTACATTTATTCGAGAAGTTCAGTTACGAAAATAGGTAGGAAAACATGAAAATGCTATACAGATAGATGCTACTTTAACAAATTAAAATGACATCATGAGGATAAAAGGATATCGTTCAACTTCTCTGTGTATTTCACGGCACTTTTCGAATAGTTTCCGTAACTGTATGAAATACGACAGCACTTAATGACCGTTTCGATCGGATAAATCGTTTCGCTTTCGGTATTTCGCCGTCCAAAGTTTCAGGAGATCAGATAAATCGACGCTCGATGTCTTTAATTCGTTTTCGGTGCCAGAAGCTTTCATGTTGCATGCAGTCCAAACGATTCCCGCTAGTATTCGGCGAGATCGAGTTCACCATTGCAAGCGCCAGCGATGTTGATCATCTTTGGGGAGCTCTCTAAACGCGTTTCTCCTTATCGTTGAGATCAGCCTGACTAGTTTTTGTAGCTCGGGACATCAATAACGTAAATTGCGCTAAAAATGTTGACAACAATTGATCATATAATGGCAAGTAAAGCACTTACTTTCAACTGCAAGAGAAGCTCAGCGATTGTCGATATTGATTTGAGGAATAATTCACCTGAAAAAACCCCAGTTTCCACTTGAAATTTTCACAATCCCGTCACAACAGAGAATCGCATGCGCGACGATCGCCGCGCGGCACAAAAGAGGACCAAACAAAGGAACGACGCGCGCCTCTCCGCCTCTCATAGTCATTGGCCTGCAGCTGTTCTCCCTCGAGATCATCAATAAAGATCCGAGCGTGACAGGTCGGCGCCGTCGATGTCCTTTTGCGAATAGCACCCGGTGAACGGAAATTCGAACATCCAGGCAGCACTCTGCCAAAGAACAGCGGAAAAGAAGAGTGCAGAGCAGCCCGATTAATTATCGAAAAATGGTTGGAAATAACTGCTTTCAAGGCAGCTCGAAAAAAACAAAACTCGTTAAGGAAATCCCTTTCAGTTCTCACGTCCACGAGGTTTTTGTATTAACGAGCAAACGCCTGACTACCACGGTTGAGTATTTGAGCCGCCATCGGTGCTGGCTCTTGTCTGGAGGCTTTCAAAGGAAAAACAACGAGTTTCTCACAATGTAATTAAATTGATGTGAGAAAAGTGCGAATTTAGTGGAATTTAGAGAATTTAGAGAAAGGGCATCGCTTTTACCTCAGATTCTCTCCATATAAGAGAGTAAAAGAAAAAATGAATTACGGTAAAACTAAAACGACGATGGACGAACTTCCTGCCGACTTCCGTGAGCGCGTAGGCGCGTTGTGGAAATGCTGCGAGAGGGGCGAAAGCGATCACTCACTATTCGATGTATGTCTAGACGCGCGCGTTCCAGACTGCGAGTGGACGATGAAATCGAAGAAGGAAAGGATCTGGTTCTACATCGGTCACAACAACGGTGAGTGGAGCTACAGCTTCCGTGGAGGTAGTGAGTGGGAGTACTTGTTTGCCAATCTCGATCGCACCCGGAGAGCGCAGAAACCGGGGACATGGAGCATGGACGAACTGAAGAATAATCGGAAACTGAAACACGTCATACAGAGGATTAAAGTTGCGAAACCTGCGAATATCTCGATGCATCCCTTACGATCCCGTGCGGACATTGAGCGCCTCATGAACTTTGTCGTCTTCCTCTCAAACGAACCTCGGTTGGAACTGGACATTTCAAACGTTCAGATCTTTGAATCCCCTGAAGGCGCAACTCTTCTGAATTCCCTCTCAACGATGACGTTTTCAATAATCTCGAATCAAATCTCGAGTCCAGTCTACAACCGAATTTTAGAAAATCAATTCTTACGAAGAAGACCAACTAGTATCTGGTGCTGGGAAAGCATTCTTCCGAAAAGCGAGTTCTTCGTTGAGCACCTGGGAAACGGGAACATCAAGAGGTTCTTCGGCCCTTGGAACTTTCCTTTCGATAGGTTTCCCGACATATACTTTGAAACGAAGCAGGTCAACTTGGCGCCAGGACAACTCCGCAATCTCGTTAGTTGCGCGTAGCGAGATTGAGATATGCGATGCGACAACCTTAACGTTTACACGTCACCGCATCGCTTTTATTATTATTCTTCTTTATTTGTGTGGAGCGGCGATGACCGAGCGAATCAACCGACGATGGACCAACTGGCCGCCGACTTCCGAAAGCGCGTGGCCGCTCTGTGGAAATGCTGCGACAGCGGCAGCAGATACGATCACTTTGGGGGATGTCTAGACAAGCGCGTTCCAGACTGCGAATGGACGATGAAATCGAAGAAGCAGGGGATCTGGTTCTACATCGGTCACGACAACGGTGAGTGGAGCTACAGCTTCACCAATCCCGATCGCACCGAGGGAGCGAAGAAATCGCTGAGCATGGAGGAGCTGATGACGCATCGCAACTTGAAGCACATCAAAATAGTAGATATAGATGTCATAAATCCTTTCATGCATTCCATGCATGCCCTGAGGTCTCGAGCGGAAATCAAGCGCCTCATGAACTTCGTCATCTTCCTCTCAAACGAACCGAAGCTGGACCTGTGCACTTGGAACGTGAAGGACTTTGATTCACCAGAAGGCGCATTTCTACTGAATTCCCTGTCAACGATGCTCTTCTCAAGCATCTGCGCATCGTATGACTATCCAGTCTACAACCGAATTTTGGAAAATCAGTTCTCGCGAAGGAGACCAACTGCTATGGAAATACACGACTTTCTTCACAACAGAGAGTTCTTCATCGAGCACCTCGGAAACGGGAACATCAAGAGGTTCACCGGTCCTTGGAACTTTCGTTTCCCCGCTGAAGTGATGGAGCGAATCATCAGCCGATTTCTGGAGAACCCTGAAAATTGCGGCAAAAACAAATTCCATATTAAGGCCGAATTTGAGGAATCAACAAAGGGAATGCGGCAGCAGATACGATCACTTTGGGGGATGTCTAGACAAGCGCGTTCCAGACTGCGAATGGACGATGAAATCGAAGAAGCAGGGGATCTGGTTCTACATCGGTCACGACAACGGTGAGTGGAGCTACAGCTTCACCAATCCCTGTCGCACCGAAGGAGCGAAGGAATTTCTGAGCATGGACGAACTGAAGAAGAATGCGAACCTGAAACACGTCAGAATCGGAAAGATGGACGTCAAAGAAGCTACGAGTATTGCGATGTATCCCTTACGGACTCTAGAGGAGATGGAACGCCTCATGGAACTCGTCATCTTCCTCTCAAACGAACCGCGATTGCAACTGTGCACTTGGAACGTGAAGGTCTTTGATTCCCCCGAAGGCGCAATTCTACTGAATTCTCTCTCAAAGATGACCTTCTCACAAATCTGGGCATCGTACGACTTTCCAATCTACAACCGAATTTTAGAAAATCAGTTTCTGCGAAGGAAGCCAACTAAGATGAGTTTGACCTGTTTTGCCGGAAACAAGGAGTTCTTTATTGAGCACCTGGGAAACGGGAACATCAAGAAGTTCTCCGGCCCTAGCTTTCGTTTTCCCGCTGAATTGATGGAGCGACTCATCAACCGATTTCTGGAAAATCCCACAAATTATGACAAAAACCAGTTCCATATTGATGCCCAATTCGAGGAATCAACAAAGGAGATGTTAAAGAAGAGCCTGGCAGAAGGACGTTGCGTGAAGGCGGCAGATGGAAGTTTGCAGTTCAAAGTCTTCAATCCGGAAGCTTCCAACGAACGATGTCTTCGTGTGGCGAGCAAGGGCAACTGCTGTCTCATTATACAATCTTGTTAATTTTGTGTTTCATCCTGTTGTGAGATGTCTGTTTGGTCGTTCAATCTTGACGAATCGTGAGAATAAATTTGATCTTTCGAAATACAATACTCGGAAATAGAACCTTTCAAGATGCAAGCGAGAGGCCGCCGTGAAGCAATTCAATTGAGCCGATAAAATAAGGCTCACTGATTGCAACGGTCGTTTTAATTCTCAATCCAACAAGCTCCAAGAACGCAACAATCCTTGGCAGTAATAATTGAAATGACACACTTCAACCCAACGACCAGCGCTCCTGACCAGCGTCCGCAGTCTGGTAGCCTTGGAACAACAAGGATACCGTAATTCCATTCATTCCTGCGCGTCTCAACCCCCTGCCATCGTCTAGCAGCTTTCCCGTCATCCGAAGAAGCTGCAGCCAGATCGCCAGCTCTCCGGATCCCTTTAAATTTTGGGAACTTCTTTCCAATATGTGTGTTGGCTGGCAAGTCTACAATGCTGGCTAGACAAGAAGCAACGCAGGTTGAGCAGGGGATGTGGCGCAGCTCAGGAGGAGCAGGGGATGCTCCAGTGCGACCTGTCGTTTGCAGTCAACCGGTTGTCAACACAAATAAAGGAAAGAACCACGGAAATGATGAAAATATGCTGCGCTTGGGTCTATTTTGATTTTGATGACGCTCTTAAAAGGTCTAAATCAGCTCGGTTCTTTGACTGGTCACTTGTCGCTTAGATCAGGTCCAAAAAAACGTGTTGCATTGTGCGGAAAGACGACAAAAGTGAAAATCGCATAGCGCGCATTCTCGGTACACAACGCCGGACGGACGGAATAGCCATGTAGGTCAGCAGCACTCGAGATCACTTTCACCGCAGCTGACCGGTCAATGTCATCTCGCGTAGTGCACAAAATGGATTTGTTCGGGATTTGTGCAACAAACTCATATTCTGGCACTAACAGCGCGCGCCTGCGTCCTAATTAACTAACCAATTTCAACACCGCGATTTTGAGAACAATCAGATAAAGATGTTGACAACGTTGACCGATCAACGATTACGCAATTTGCGTCCGCCAGGATTTCCGACCAAATTGGAGCATTTTTTCAAGATTAATGCGTTGCATAATTAGTTAACCGCCGTTTTCATCTTTTCGCACCCAAAGTAAACGGTGATCTCTTAACCCGCCAACAGCAATCGATCATCGATCACCGTTGTTAGGTCTGTGACATCTGACTACGTGTGTTCCGCGGGCGCGTGGCGCTCACTCGCGCGGGTGCGGAAATTGTGTTTGTTGAACAATAAAGTGGGGAAATCATGTTCTTCCGCCGCCGCCGCCAATTAGAGAAGAAGTGTGTGGCCGAGAGGTCAGCGTGACATCCTAAAACAATCGTTTTGAACCCCGCGAGTCGAGAACGCCCTCGATTTCTGTAGGATTGGCTATAAAAGAGGAGAATTGTGGATGAACGGATCAGACGATCCCAGAGCGTCTCTTTCGGGCCAAAATCCGAGTTTTGCAGACAGAGTTTAGACTCCGATTGCGCTACCAACTCCATTCTAAGTCAATTACATTCAGATTTTCAGACTCCGACCAAAGAGCTATGACCTCGACCATCTCCGCCGTCTTCATTCTCCTCTTCGTGGCAATCCAGCTCGCCTTCGCCTATCCTTCCAAGTACAACAACTACGGTAGGAGCTACAACTACGCCTCTCCCTACAGCTACTCCTCCACTCCCTACAACTCCGGCTACAAGTAAGTGACCAATGATGACCTTTTGAAAATCTCTGAATTTGAATTTAGTAATTACTACAGCAATTACAACCGCTATCCAGCAACGTACAGCAACGGCTACGGTAGCTACAACAACTACAACGCCTACAATCCGTACCGCACTTACGCTAACAACGGATACGGTAACTACAACTATTACAATAACGGCTACAACGGCTACAACAGCGGCTACAGTGGGTACAACAACGGTGAGCGATCAGTCAAAGACAGGGTCCAATTACGAGATTTAGGACTGAACAACAACAACTACTACACTACTCCCTACGGAGGCGTCACCCCTGGAGGCACCTACATTGGAGGTGCTCTGGGCCGCCTCTGGCTCACTTGCAACGGAAACGGATGTCCGGTCCGTGGTTGAACGTCTGCTTTAAGACTTGCAGTTGTTGTACATATGCCTGTTCGCAACCAAAGATGTCAGTCAGTCAGATGCACTAACGTTTGTAAATAAAAAGAGAAAATCGTGAGCTTTTGTGACGGTTCGGTCCCGGGCGGACATGCGGTCGAGCGGGAGATCAGGCGAAGGTGCGAACCGACGCCTGCTCACCTAACCCGCGCGCATCCCTAAACCACGATCCGAAGTGCGAGGACCGGATCGCGGCTTAGTGTGAAGCGGCGCGCCCCGAGACGCGCCCCGACCGACCGCATATAAGCCGACCGCCCGACCAGTTCCGGGCCGGCCCTCTTGATCCACTGCAGTGATCTCGAGCGCTACACGTATTCCGTCTCACGACTTATCCCCGTCTGTTGTCTGT